>OZ024741.1:212506187-212636187 GCA_964016885.1 Eledone cirrhosa | reverse complement strand
CACGCATGCATACACATATAGACATACACCCACAATATACACATACACACACATACATACACACACATACACACATATACACACACATACACATACATACACACACATACACACACATACCCACACATACATACACACATGCATGCATGCACATATAGACATTAACCCACAAATATACACATATACACACATGCATACACACACATACACACACATACACACACATACACACACATACATGTACACACATACTTACACACACGCATGTATGCACATATAGATATAAACCCACACATATACACATACATACACACACATACACACACATACACACACATACATACACACACATACATACATACACACATACTTACACACACGCATGCATGCACATATAGACATAAACCCACAAATATACACATACACACACATACATACACACACATACATACACATACACATACATGCACACATATACTTACACACATGCATGCATGCACATATAGACATTAACCCACAAATATACACATACACACACATACATACACACACATACATACGCATACACATACATGCACACATATACTTACACACATGCATGAATGCACATATAGCCATTAACCCACAAATATACACATACACACACATACATAGACACACATACGAACACATACACACACATACATGCACACACATACTTACACACACGCATGCATGCACATATAGATATAAACCCACAAATATACACCTACACACATACATACACACACAAACACGCATGTGCACACATACATACACACATACTTACACACACGCATACACGCACATATAGACATAAACCCACAAACATACACACACACACACATACATACACACATATACACTCACACATACATACATATACTTACACACATGCATGCATGCACATATAGACATAAACCCACACATATACACATACACACACATACACATACATACACACATACTTACACACACGCATGCAAGCACATATAGACATAAACCCACAAATATACACACACACACACACATACTTACACACATATACACACACACATACATACCCACATATACTTATACACATGCATGCACATATAGACATAAACCCACAAATATACCCATACACACACATACATACACACATATACATACACACATATACTTACACACATATACTTACACACATGCATGCACATATAGACATAAACCCACAAATATACACATACACACACATACACACACATACATACACACATACCTACACACACTCATGCATGTACATATAGACATAATCCCACAAATATACACAAACACATGAACACACTTATATGTATATACCATGGACACATATATATATATATATACTATGCATGTATTTATGTTTACCAAAGCACATTAGGTGTTTGAATTCTTCCTGTTTATTATTAATATTGGCAGTATCAGTAGAGAGTCGGACGCCATGCTTTCCAGCATAGTTATGTCCCTTTACGATCTGAGTTCAAATCCCACCGAGGTTGACTTTGCCTTTCATCCTTACGGGGTCGATAAAATAAAGTACCAGTAATGTACTGGGTAATTGCTGGCCTTGTGCCAAAAGTAGAAACAATTAATATATTATTAATATATATACTTTGGGCGGTGATTTAGCAGTATCGGTAGAGTATCGGACGCCATGCCTTCCAGCATAGAGTTACGCCCCTTCATGATCTGAGTTCAAATCCCGCCGAGGTTAACTTTGCCTTTTATCCTTCCGGGGTCGATAAAATAAAGTACCAGTAATACACTGGGGCAATTGCTGGCCAATAGTAGAAGCAATTATTAATATATATACTTTACCTAGATATTTTTTCTCGGAAACAAATAACATCTCGGAAACGTGAAATCGAAACTCGAAACTAACAATTGAAGAAAAATAAAAAAATAAAAACGGAAATCAAACAAAATAAACATGACAAAACAAAAATGTCAGTGGATCGTAGAAAATAAATATCCACAAATTATTTCTGCACTTGATTTCGAGCTTAATGCTCTTTCTCAACAATGGCCGTCACATACTTTCAAGTTATTTTGACATACAAATTACATTTTTACGTTTAACATCGGAAGTAAAACTACATCTACATCAACATTTATATTTGATATAGTCTTGTATTTTCTGTTGTGTTGTTATTTTCCTTCCTTTTTGTGTTTTTTTTTATTTCTTTTCTTTTCTTTGTTTTGTTTGTTTTTTTGTTTTTGTTTTTTACACTGTCTGTTTTATGTTTGAACTCTCATCAATTCTATCTATACGTTCTCACTCTTCTTTTGTCTTTCTTTTTTTCTTCTTCATTTTCTTCATTTTCTTCTTTTTCTTCTTCATTTTCTTCTTCTTCTTCTTCTTCTTCTTCTTCTTCTTCTTCTTCTTCTTCTTCTTCTTCTTCTTCTTCTTCTTCTTCTTCCATCTTCATCTCCATCGTCATCATCATCATCTCATCACCATCATCATCTCCACCCCATCTCTTTCACCCTCATCATTATCATCATCATTATCCCTTCCTCCTCATTATGTGTTCTGACACATCTATCGATAATGTGTGGACACAGGACCTATCATTGGCAGACAATTCAAATAGTTCGATTGGTTATTCCACATCCTATTCCCAAGTATGCAATTACCTTTCAGTCGTGTTAATGCTTTTCGATAAAAACAGATAAATTGATTAATTCTATTATACCGAATCTCCTCCCGAACGAAGCTTATGTTTTATCGATTAGATCACTATTGAACGTGGTAGTTGTGATAGCTCCTAATAACAAATAGGTGTTCTTTTAACTTTCCCAAGTAGCATTCCTATATAATATACTCATTCAACTCAGTTATGTTAGAGAATGAAACCTATCCCAGAAACTAGTTGTACAAACATTGTAAAGTGCACACTGAGTGAATGCTTCAGTTTACACAATTTACAGCGGTAATGTACACACACACACGCACACACACACACACACACACGCACATATATATACTGTTTATATATATATATATATTAGGTAATTCCAAAGGAAAGGCAAAGGAAGGAAAAAGAGTGCTCTATTTATAGAACAGAGCTATTTAAATAGAACGTGAACCACACAAATTATAACTACTCCAAAATATATAACTACTTCTGTGATCCAGAAACCTTTAGTGAAGGAGTAGTTATATTTTGTGTTGCTTACTTTCTAAGTATATATATATATAACGAAGAAAGTGTGGTAATCAGCTGGACCATATATGTATATATATATATATATATATATATATATATATATATATATATATATATATAACATTGCCTTATGCCTATACGGCGGCCATCGAGAATAGACCCCAAAACGGAAGGAAATTTGGATAATCATTTTTTTGAAAAATATTTTCCTAAAAAATTATAAAATTTCTGATTTTGAAACTTGACATCCGAGGGATAGAGCTCGACCTGCTGAAACATGTGTTAGTTTTATAGCATAATGACTCTTTGGTGTTAAACTTAATCTTTATATATCAGCTCTGTGTAAACCTCATTGCATCGAGCCATTCCACCCAATAATAGCAACACTGATATTACTATTAATATTATATATATATATAAACTATATATATGTGTTTGTGTCTATATTGTATCTGTATTATATTTGACCATTGGTCAGTCAATGGCAACATTGAGGACCGAATAAATTAGATTACCGATATAATAGACACAGAAGCGAAAAGCGAAAACCAACCAACCAACCAGTGATTAATTCTGGCAATATTACACAAATATGACCCTCCCCAAGTATAACAATATATATATGTATATATAGTGTATTTTGCAATACACTGTATGCTTAATTAAAAGCATTTCGAACACCTTACGCTATTGTTTTAGAGTAGTGACAGTCTCACTTACTTTAAATTTTCAGCAAACATATATATATATATATATATATACGATATATTAACAAATGGAAACTATATTTATAAAACCATATTTATTTCATTATACATATTTCAAGGACACCAAGTAAAATAATGGTGTGATTTCATCAGATTAAATATAATATAGAGCAGTTTTATAAATAAATATTGATATACCATTCCATACAGCTTCCAACAGAAATGGTCGTATATATCGTATTTTTACTCCAATAATTTGTAATAATTTGTACAATAATTTCTAAAGTTGAATGCTTTATATTAGTTATAAAGATATGTTCTTGTTGTAACCCGAGAAATTAAATAGAACTTCTACACACACACACACATATATATATATATATATATATATATATATATATATATATATATATATAGTTTAGCGAGGTTTTTTATATGAAATCGTGTGTCGAAACAAATATTGTTATACTTGGGGAGGGTCATATTTGTGTAATATTGCCAGAATTAATAACAGAACACACTCACTGTTTGGTTGGTTTTCGCTTCTCGCTGTCTTTTATATCTGCGATCTAACTTAATCGGTCCTCAATGTTGCCATTGACTGACCGACGGTCAAAAATAATACAGTTACAATATAGACACAAACACATATATATAGTTTACATAAATCTTTCGTTGCACATCTGCAACATCGTCAGTGGTGATATATTTTTTCCTCCTGTTGTGTTGTATGTCTACGCCATTTTTTATTCAGTCTGTCTATATATTTATTTATAAGAGGTAGACCCCCACCATAACCTCCCCCAAAGCACTGATCAGGTAAGAAAAATGGTCGCACATGCAATAGGGGCTAGTATCAAAACTACCCTAAAGGGCCACATATTTAAGTTCAATGAGAAAATCTACACCCAAAATGAGGGAGCAGCCATCGGCGTCAGCATAGCTGGTGATGTTGCCAACCTTTTCATGGTATGGTGGGAAAGGAGACTTAAAGATCTCCTTAATGAAAGCTCCATAGACCTCATCATGTACTCTCGTTATGTAGACGATATCAATATAGTTATAAGAACACCCCCACTAGAGAGCACTAACAAGTTTGATTTAGAACGTAGCACGATGGAAAGCATCCAGCCGATAGCTAATTCCATACACCAGAGTATAACTGTAACTATCGACTTCCCTTCCAAACACCCTAACAATAGACTACCTGTATTAGACACAGAACTCTGGATTAACACTATAGACGAGAGAGCCCAAATTCTCCACTCACACTATGCTAAACCCATGGCCTCCAAATACCTGATACTCAAAAACTCAGCAATGTCCAGTAGTGCTAAGTTTAATATTCTGATCGCAGATTTGGTACGAGTGATGAAGAATGTGTCCAGCATGTGCGACCCAACAGAAATGGAAAGACACATCCAACACTTCATCAACCGCATGCAGTTCTCTGGCTACAACCAAAGAGACAGAGTCAGAGTATACGAAGGAGCCATGGACAAGTATAAGACCCTCATAGAACTGGACATGAAAGGAATTTTCCCACTATACAGGAGCAAATCATGGATTAGCTTAGATAGGGCTAGACATAAGATAGGGAAGGCCACATCATGGTACGACAACCAGAGATATCAGAGTGTCATGTTTGTGGACGCCACCCCTGGAGGGAAATTAGCTAACCAGTGTAGAAAGGCCCTGAGAAAGACCCACTTAAAAATAAAGGTTCTAGAAAAGCCATGAACCACCATAAAATCCCTGATCAGCAAAACCTACCTTTTTAAGAAAACCCACTGTACCAATAGGAAATGTATCATATGTAAGGTGAACCCCCGGATAAACTGTAAAACTACTAGAAACGTAGTCTATAGCATAAGATGTACAGAGGGTACTTGCAGAAACATGACAACAACATACATAGGTGAGACAGCTCGTAGCATAGGTGAAAGGATAGACCAACACTGGGGGGAACTAAAAGGACGAAAAAAACGGGTCAGTACTATACGAACATGCTAGACAACAACATGACGGTAACATAGACAACATAGAAATTAGAATAATATCTAAACATTTGCCTATCTAATAATAATAATATCTAATCATTTGCCTAATGATTTGCCTATCTGCTGGGTCATTCCTATGACCCAGCAGATAGGCAAATCAGAGAGGCCAGTGAAATAGAAATTAGAAGACCAAAGCTAAACAGAAAGAATGAGTGGAACAACAACAACACCCAAACAAACAACACTGACCTAAGAGAAGTATAAATAAGTAAATAAATAAAATAAAATAAAATAAAATAAAATAAGATAAATAAATACATACACAAGCACAATAACAACAAGCACATAAACACACACTAGTCACCCAGCAGACACAACACTATACACACTAGTCACACAGCACACACAACACTGTACACACACGCAAACGCATGCGCAAAGAAGACAAAATAAAATAAACAAACAAGCAAATAAATAAATAAATATATAGACAGACTGAATAAAAAATGGCGTAGACATACAACACAACAGGAGGAAAAAATATAACACCACTGACGATGTTGCAGATGTGCAACGAAAGATTTATGTAAACTATATATATGTGTTTGTGTCTATATTGTATCTGTATTATTTTTGACCGTCGGTCAGTCAATGGCAACATTGAGGACCGATTAAGTTAGATCGCAGATATAAAAGACAGTTATATATATATTATATATATATATAACGAAGGAGGCGTGGTAAGAAACCAAATGGGCCATAACGTACCAGAGTACTCAATACTTAGGCTAGTAGAGTGGGTAATAGGACAATGTGTGACTCCGACGGCAGAGCTCAAGCCGTTTCGACGGCGATTTCTGGACTCCTTAAATAGTCGGGACCCCAACGGCTGAGCTCTTACCGTTTCAACAGCCAGTTCTAGATTCTGGAGCAAGCTGTCTAAATGGTTGTATTTTCAAATTGTTAGATGAGTATATATATATATATATATATATATATATATATATATATATATATATATATATATATATATATATATTATTTTGATGAAACAATTGTTAATACGTGGATTAAATTCTTTTGTAACTGTTTACCTTCGTCCTATTTCTCTTCTTTGATTACACTCCTCGTTTCTTCGTGTTTCCACTACAGAATCCCTACTAACCTATCGAGTCACCTTAACGTATGCTGAGAACTTTCCTCACAACTTGTTCTACCAAGCTTTGGAATACTCCTAATAACTGAATATATATATATAAATACCCGGCCTCGATATAAATACCCCCTCCGCCTCCGTGGTATTTTCTTCGGGGTTATAAGAGGCTTAGCTCTGTTTCTCGACCGTTATATCGCGTGACTATCTCCCCCTCCGCCTTTTGGGATTCTTTCTCACGTCGTGTAGACGCGTTCTTGAGACTAGTAAAATGAGGTATCCTCTTGATAAGTCGGCAGACCTCGCAAGGACTCTATATCTTTATGATATATTGTTTTTGTTTATGCCACGAAACTACGTAGTCGAGCTCTATATCTTTATGATATATTGTTTTTGTTTATGCCACGAAACTACGTAGTCGAGGAATTTAGGAGCAGTTTAGGTATGATACATTTTATTACTAATTATATCTAAATGTTTCTTCTCTCTTCATAATGTATATATATATATATGTCGAGAAATATATATATATATATATATATATATATTTCTCGATATATATATATATATATATATATATATATTCCATTACTTAGTTTTTTGTTTGGGTTCTTTTGTTTGCCAACACTATTGTTACCATTGGTTTTTGATGACTCTTCATTATAGCTCTCATAATCATTTGGCCACTGTACCATATCTATGTCTTCACTATTACACCTTGTTAGTATAAATAAGATTACACACGTTATTATCTTTATATATTCTTTTATTATCATTAACTTTAATTTTTAATTTTAACATTATTTTTATTTTTATTTTTAATTCTATTTATATTTTTATTTCTAAGTCTATTCTGATTTATCTATCGACCCCCCCCCCTTCTCCCCCCCCCCCATGCACGCATAAACTTATTGTCAACCCCTCTAGATTGAATATGATTATATTAACCCCCCCTCTTTTATGCTCCGTTCTATTATTTATTATAGTATATCGAATATATTTTATGCCACTTCGCACCCTCCATATATTTTGCCAATTCTGTCCCCATTAGCCTACCTTAACTCTACTTAAGTCAGTTTTTTAGATATCGTTGCGTGTATGATAGTGTAATTTTATTCCTTTTTGTAAACATTTGTAACGATACATTAAAGTTTATATACTTTAATGACTTAGACTATAGCTAATTTTATACTACCTTATCGGACGGGTTTGATATTTTTAATATTAATTTATCAGATAGGGTTTGGAGTCATTTAAAATGATCGTTTTCCTTGGTGTTTACCAAATTTCTTAATGCACGCGAGGCCTAAGTGTGTACACATTTGCTTTGTTTTGTAATTTCCGGTTGATTGTATTTATCTGTTTTATTTACCACTCACTGTCTGGCTTCGTTCACTCATCCACACATGTCTGTCTACTAACCTTGAAATTATAAGTATTTATTTATATATTATATGCCAATTCTTAAAATATATTACATTATGATATAGATCCTTATTACTTACCGTTTATTATATATAACATTAAGATAGTTAAACTTTATATTTTTTAATATTTTAATATTTTAATATTGTAATATGTAACATTATGGTATTTAGACTTTACATATCATGTTAGATGTCTATATTTTTTCTGTAACAACATATTTTTTCTGTAACATCATGATTGTTCCCTGTACCAATATAGTTTTTTTTAGTATTATTGTATTATATTATATGATGGATATTTCCCCATTTATTATGTAACCCAGTATGAATCATGTTGTACATATTGCTTATGGTAATTGTTAATATAATGTTAACAATTTATCATTGTATTTCACTGTGACATCTATATTGTTTCTGTAAATTAACCGGAGATTATATATATATATTCTACTTTATTATATTGTATTGTATTATATAATTTTGTTGTTTATTATTTATTATAAGTGTTTCTTGTAATTATTGCCTCATGTATATTGAGTAGTTGTGTTAGCATTATTTTCACTATTACCATGCTTATTTTTGATATTTTTGATGTTCAAACTTCCAATAGGGCTTAATTTCTGTGTAATAGAAAATAGATATGTGTATTGTAATATGTGTGTGTGTGTGTGCGCACATATATACATGTATATATTGTACCTTTTGATTTTTGATTTGGAATTTCAGTGTTGGTATAGATATATTATTATTATAATGTATTATACTGTGTTATATATAATTCCTGCTCTATATAACCAAATTTGTTTAGATTTAGATTTAAGTTGGTGACTTTGGACTATATTTGTAATATGGTTCTTAATGTTATCTACATCCTTAGTTATTATAATTTTATTATTTTTATCTTCATTTTTATTATAGTATATCTTTGTAAGACATTAGTGTATGTAAACTCCATATTCTTCAGAGTTTCTGGCTTGTATCTGCCGAAATTACCTCTTGTTGTTTTGATTGCCCTGATGAGTCCTTAATAGGACGAAACATTGTCGGCTAATAAAAACTGTTGATGTTTTAAAGGATTCTTTGTTTTACTCTCTTAATTTTTCGGCTCTATTTAACTGCATTGAGCTATACCCTTTACTGTCATTTCTATAATACGAAGAGGGTGTTTGACTCAAACACGCTCCAGTATTCTAATCCTTATATATATATATATATATTCAGTTATTAGGAGTATTCCAAAGCTTGGTAGAACAAGTTCTGAGGAAAGTTCTCAACATACGTTAAGGTGACTCGACAGGTTGGTAGGGATTCTGTAGTGGAAACACGAAGAAACGAGGAGTGTAATCAAAGAAGAGAAATAGGACGAAGGTAAACAGTTACAAAAGAATTTAATCCACGTATTAACAATTGTTTCATCAGAATAATATATATATATATATATATATATATATATATATATATATATATATATATATATATATATATAACCAAAGTTAATATGGTTGATTGATTACTCAATCAAAGAATATAGTTTTACAATAGATTAAAAACACCTCTGCCAATACTGGAATTGAACCTTCAAGACCCTTGAGGTATGTCATACATCAATTCATGTATTTTATCTGACGAGAACGAACTGAAAAAACAGCACAGTACCTTCGAAATATATATAATAAAACATATATTTTGATTAAGTGAATGTCTTCATTTATTATTATTCTGAATAAAGGTATATATATATATATAGTTATAATAGTTCTGAAGACCAAAATCCGAAGAGGACTCGGTAAGGATCATATTTATATAGATGTATATATATATATATATATATATATATATATATATATATATATATATATATATATATATATATATATATATATACAAAAGTTCTATTTAAAGTTGTTGGGATACAACAAGTAAATATTTTTATAACTGATATAAAGCACTCGGCCAATTTTTAGAGTAGATATACGATATTAATAAATGGAAACTATATTTATAAAACCATATTTATTTCATTATACATATTTCAGGGATACCACATTAAATTATGGTATGCCTTCATCAGACAAAATACAATATATAACAGTTTTGAATGGTTCTCTTTTAAAGGGTACGTCAAACCTATTTGTAAAACTGTTATATATTGTATTTTGTCTGATGAAGGCATACCATAATTTAATGTTGTATCCCTGAAATATGTATAATGAAATAAATATGGTTTTATAAATATAGTTTCCATTTATTAATATCGTATATATATATATATATATATATATATATATATATATATATATATATATATATATATATATATGTATATATGTATATATATATATATATATATATATATATATATATATATATGTATATATATATATATATATATATATATGTATATATATATATATATATATATATATGTATATATATATATATATATATATATATGTATATATATATATATATATATATGTATATATATATATATGTATATATATATATATATATAATTTCGTATCATTATATATATATAATATAATATATAATATAAAAGGCGGCGGATTGGCAGTATCGGTAGAGGGTCGGACGCCATGCTTTCCAGCATAGTTATGTCCCTTTACGATCTGAGTTCAAATCCCGCCGAGGTTAACTTTGCCTTTCATCCTTACGGGGTCGATAAAATAAAGTACCAGTAATGCACTGGATAATTGCTGGCCTTGTGCCTAAAGTAGAAACAATTATATATATATATAATATATATAAAGGGCGGTGGATTGGCAGTATCAGTAGAGGGTCGGATGCCATGCTTTCCAGCATAGTTACATCCCTTTCGTGGTACTTTATTTTATCGACCCCGTAAGGATGAAAGGCAAAATTAACCTCGGCGGGATTTGAACTCACATGGTAAAGGGACGTAACTATGCTGGAAAGCATGGCGTCCGACTCTCTACCGAAGGTTTAGGATGTTGGTTAGGACGGAACAAGAGGAGAAAAGAAGAAAGGAGAATCCTTCGTCAGCTGCAAATATCCACGCTCAGATGGTTCGGCGCTGAATTACAGGACATCTGTAGCGATCGGGAGCGCCTGGCGCCTTTTATTAATCAAAAGACCAGGAGGGAAAGGAGAGAGAAAGGAGAGAAAAAAGAAAGAAAAAGAGGGAAAAGAGAAGGAAAAAGACGGAAAAGAGGTAGAATAGGGGATTGATATGGTGAGTAGAGAGGAAGAAAGAGAGAAGTGAAAAAATGGAGAAAAAAGGGGAAGACAAGAAAGAGTGACAGAGCGACGCGAGCAACCGGAAGTCAGAGAGAGCCCTTCTCCCTCTCACTTCCGGTTTCTAGTGTCTCTCTCTCACTCTTTCTTGTCGAGATAGTCAACACGATTAATACCGTCTTTAAGTCGGAGCCGACCACCAGGCTTAAGTCTCTCAAGTTGGCTACAACTTACTTTCCCTATTTTTCCACGGTTACTCATTTGCTTATTTCTTTCTCCTGTGTTTTCCCACGATGTTCACCATTTTTCTCCTATTTTTTTCTCCCTTTTTCTCCCTTTTTTCCTTCTCTCTTTCTTCCTCTCTCCTCACCATATCCCACTCTGTTCTTCTTCTCTTTTCCCTCTTTTTCTTTCTTTTTTCTCTCCTTTCCCTCCTGGCCTTTTGATGAATAAAATGCCTCAGGTGCTCGCGATCGCTACATATGTCCTGTAATTCAGCGGCGAAACATCTGAACGTGGATATTTACAGCTGACGAAGGATTCTCTTTTCTTCTTTTCTCCTTTTGTTCCGTCCTAACCACCATCCAAAACCCTATATATAAAAATATATTTATATATATATATCTACATATATATATATATATATATATATATATATATATATATATATATATATATATATATATATATATATGTATAGACATACATATATAATATTCTCACGATATTTCATGCTTATTAATTTAAGAAAAGAAATGAATTCTTGTAATTTCTAAAAATTCACATCCCTCTAATTCAAGCAAATACTACTACCGCCACCAGCGCCACTACTACTACTACTACTACTACTACTACTACAACTACAACTACTACTACTACTACCACAACCACCACCACCACCACGCCACCACTGCCACTACTACTACTACTACTACTACTACTACTACTACTACTACTACAACTACTACTACTACTAGTACCGAAATGATTATAATAATCGTAACAATCACGTTGGTCTTATGTCAATAACTCTACGCATGTGTGTGTAGGTGTATATGTGTATATGTGTATGTATATGTGTGTGTATGTGTGTGCATATGTGTGTGTATATTTCTGTAAATGCGTATATGTATATATCTATGTATATGCGTGTGTATATCTCTCTCTATATATATGTGTGTATATGTACATGAAACATTGAGAATTTGATATGTGTATATATACGTGTGTCTATGTATGTGTCTGCATGTGAATTTTCCAATAGCTATGAATAGGTCGTGTGTGTGCGTATGTGTACATGTTAATAAAAATACACGTATGTATATTAGTGTATATATATATATATCATGTATATATGAATATACATACATGTATAATGTGTATATGTGTATGAATGTGTGTATGTATGTGCGTACAACAGTCTGTGTCATAATCTGAGAATAAATAGTGTGTGCCAGGATGTGTATATGTGTATGTATACGTGTGTATATAAATATATATATATATATATATATATGTATATGGTGTGTCTGTATATATGTATGCATACGTGTATATATATATATATATATATATATATATATATATATATATATATATATATAATATATATATATATATATATATATATATGTGTGTGTGTGAATATGTGTATGTATGTGTGTATGTATATGTGTGTATATAAATATGTATATACATATTTGGGTGTATATATGTATGTATATCTGTGTTTATATATATATATATATGCATATGTATGCATATGTGTGTGTATATATATATATATATATATATATATGCATATGTGTGAATATGTGTGTATGAATATGTGTATGTATGTGTGTATGTATGTGTATGTATGTGTTTGCGAATAGCTGAGTATGAATAGTGTGTGTGTGTGTGTATGCGTGTATGTGTGTGTGTGTGTATGCGTGTATGTGTGTGTGTGTGTGTGTGTGTGTATGCGTGTATGTGTGTATGTGTGTGTGTGTGTGTGTGTGTCAGTTATTTTAATTTAAGTATTGTGTTACCGTTACTTTCTCACTCTTCCTATTATAACAGGTTCAACAAAATGTTACTAGCTTTCAATGCAATAACAATAACAATAGCCGCAACTACAGCAATAACAACAACAACAACAGGAGCAATGAGAACAACAGCAATCATATTAGCAGTAGTAGCAGCAACTGCAGCAACAACAGCTTCAGTAGCAGCAGAATACGCTGCAGCAACAACAGCAGCGGAAGCAACAGTAGCAACAACAGCAGCAGTAGCCAAACCATCACAACCATCGTAGCACCAACAACAGATGCAGCAACAAGATCAACATCAGCAACAATAATAACAATATTAGTAGCAGAAGAAGAATCTGTAACAACAACAGTAGCAACAACAATCAACATTAACAGAACCGCAGCATCAGCAGCAACAGAAAGACCAGCAACAGTAAAAACAAGAACAGAAGTAGCAGCAACAGCAGGTAGCAGCAACATCAGCAGCAATAGAAGCAGCAACATCAGCAGCGATAGAAGCAGCAGCAACACCTACAAAATCAGAAACATATACATACACACCAACAGTAAGACAACAGCAGCAGCAGCAACCGAGGCAGCAACCATAACAACTACAGAAGTAAAGCAAAAAGCAACTGCAGCAACAACAGCAGCACAACATCAAAATCAGCAACCACAACAGCAACAACGTCAATAGCAGCAACAGCAGCAAGAGCTGCAACAACAGCAAGAGCTGCAACAACAGCAACAACTGAACCTGCAACACAACGGCCAACAACACCAACAGCAGTAACACCACCAACAACAACAGCAGCAGTAACACCACCAACAACAACAGCAGTAACACCACCAACAACAACAGCAGCAGTAACACCACCAACAACAACAGCAGTAACACCAACAACAACAACAGCAGTAACACGACCAACAACAACAGTAGCAGTAACAGCACCAACAACACCAGCAGTAACACTAACAACAACAACAACATCAGTAACCCGAACAACAACAACAGCAGCAGTAACACCACCAACAACGACAGCAGTAACACCAACAACAACAACAACAGTAACACCAACAACAACAGCAGTAACACCACCAACAACAACAGCAGTAACACCACCAACAACAACAGCAGTAACACCAACAACAACAACCTCAGTAACCCGAACAAGAAAAACAGCAGCAGTAACACCAACAACAACAACAGCAGTAATACCACGAACAACAGCAGTAACACCACCAACAACAGCAGTAACACTAACAACAACAACAGCAGTAATACCACCAACTACAACAACAGTAACACCACCAACAACAACAGCAGTAACACCACCAACAAAAGCAGTAACACCACCAACAACAACAGCAGTAACACCAACAACAACAACAACAATAACACCAACAACAGCAGTAATACCACCAACAACAACAACAGTAACACCACCAACAACAACAGCAGTAACACCAACAACAACAACAGCAGTAACACCACCACCAAGAACAACAGTAACAGCAGCAGGAACACAGCAGTAACACCAACAACAACAGCAGCAGTAACACCACCAACAACAAAAGCAGTAACACCACCAACAACAACAGCAGTAACAACACCGACAACAACAGCAGTAACACCACCAACAACAACAGCAATAACACCACCAACAACTACAGCAGTAACAACACCAACAACAACAGCAGTAACACCACCAACAACAACAGCAGTAACACCACCACCAACAACAACAGTAACAGCAGCAGGAACACAGCAGTAACACCAACAACAACAGCAGCAGTAACACCACCAACAACAACAGCAGTAATACCACCAACAACCACAGCAGTAACACCAACAAAAACAACAGCAGTAACACCAACAACAACAACAGCAGTAACACCAACAAAAACAACAGCAGTAACATCAACAACGACAACAGCAGTAACACCAACAACAACAACAGCAGTAACACCAACAAAAACAACAGCAGTAACACCAACAACAACAACAACAGTAGCACCAACAAAAACAACAGCAGTAACACCAACGAAAACAACAGCAGTAACACCACCAACAACAACAGCAGTAACACCACCAACAACAACACCAGCAGTAAGACCACCAACAACAACAGCAGTAACACCACCAACAACAACACCAGCAGTAAGACCAACAACAACAACAACAACAGTAACACCAACAACAGCAACCACAGCAGTAACAACGACAACAACAACAACAGCAGCAGTAACACCACCAACAACATCAGCAGTAACACCACCAACAACAACAGCAGTAACACCAACAACAACAGCAGCAGTAACACCACCAACAACATCAGCAATAACACCAACAACAACAGCAACAGTAGCACCACCAACAACAACAGCACCAGCAGTAACACCAACAACAACACCAGCAGTAACACCACCAACAACAACAACAGTAACACCACCAACAACAACATCAGCAGTAACAACAACAACAACAGTAACACCACCAACAACAACAGCAGTAATACCAACAACAACAGCAGCAGTAACACCAACAACAACATCAGCAGTAACACCAACAACAAGAGCAGTAACACCACCAACAACAACAGCAGTAACACCAACAACAACAACAGTAACACCACCAACACATCAGCAGTAACAACAACAACAACAACAGTAACACCACCAACAACAACAGCAGTAACACCACCAACAACAACAACAGTAACACCAACAACAAGAGCAGTAACACCACCAACAACAACAGCAGTAACACCAACAACAACAACAATAGTAACCCCAACAGCAACAACAGCAGTAACTTCACCAACAACAACAGCAGTAACACCACCAACAACAACAACAGTAACACCGACAGCAACAACAGAAGTAACAAAAAAACAACAACAACAACAACAACAGTAACACCACCAACAACAACAGCAGTAACACCACCAACAACAACAACAGGAACAGCAGCAGCAACACAGCAGTAACACCACCAACAACAACAGCAGTAACACCACCAACAAAAGTAGTAACACCACCAACAACAACAGCAGTAACACCAACAACAACAACAGCAGCAATACCACCAACATCAACAACAGTAACACCACCAACAACAACAGCAGCAATACCACCAACATCAACAACAGTAACACCACCAACAACAGCAGTAATACCACCAACAACAACAGCAGTAACACCAACAACAACAACAACAGTAACACCAACAACAACAACAGCAGTAATACCACCCACAACAACAACAGTAACACCACCAACAACAACAGCAGTAACACCAACAACAACAACAACAGCAGTTACACCACCGACAACAACAGCAGTAATACCACCAACAACAACAGCAGTAACACCAACAACAACAACAACAGTAACACCAACAACAACAACAGCAGTAATACCACCCACAACAACAGCAGTAACACCAACAACAACAACAGCAGTAACACCAACAACAACAACAACAGCAGTTACACCACCGACAACAACAGCAGTAACACCACCACCAACAACAACAACAGCAGTAACGGCAACAACAACAACAGCAGTAACGCCAGCAACAACAACAACTGTAACACCACCAACAACATCAGCAGTAACACCACCAACAACAACAGCAGTAACACCACCAACGACAACAGACCCAGCAGTAACACCAACAACAACAACAGCAGTAATACCACCAACAACAACAACAGTAACACCACCAACAACAACAATAGTAACACCAACAACAACAACAGCTGTAACCCCAGCAGCAACAACAGCAGTAACACCAACAACAACAACAGGAACAGCAGCAGCAACACAACAGTAACACCACCAACAACAACAGCAGTAACACCACCAACAAAAGTAGTAACACCACCAACAACAACAGCAGTAACACCAACAACAACAACAACAGTAACACCAACAACAACAACAGCAGCAATACCACCAACAACAACTGCAGTAACACCAACAACAACAACAGCAGTAACACCACCAACAACAACAACAGTAACACCACCATCAACAACAGCAGTAACACCACCAACAACGGCAGTAATACCACCAACAACAACAGCAGCAGTGACACCACCAACAACAACAGCAGTAACACCAACAACAACAACAGCAGTAATACCACCCACAACAACAACAGTAACACCACCAACAACAACAGCAGTAACACCAACAACAACAACAACAGTAACACCAACAACAACAACAGCAGTAATACCACCCACAACAACAACAGTAACACCACCAACAACAACAGCAGTAACACCAACAACAACAACAACAGCAGTTACACCACCGACAACAACAGCAGTAATACCACCAACAACAACAGCAGTAACACCAACAACAACAACAACAGTAACACCAACAACAACAACAGCAGTAATACCACCCACAACAACAGCAGTAACACCAACAACAACAACAGCAGTAACACCAACAACAACAACAACAGCAGTTACACCACCGACAACAACAGCAGTAACACCACCACCAACAACAACAACAGCAGTAACGGCAACAACAACAACAGCAGTAACGCCAGCAACAACAACAACTGTAACACCACCAACAACATCAGCAGTAACACCACCAACAACAACAGCAGTAACACCACCAACGACAACAGACCCAGCAGTAACACCAACAACAACAACAGCAGTAATACCACCAACAACAACAACAGTAACACCACCAACAACAACAATAGTAACACCAACAACAACAACAGCTGTAACCCCAGCAGCAACAACAGCAGTAACACCAACAACAACAACAGGAACAGCAGCAGCAACACAACAGTAACACCACCAACAACAACAGCAGTAACACCACCAACAAAAGTAGTAACACCACCAACAACAACAGCAGTAACACCAACAACAACAACAACAGTAACACCAACAACAACAACAGCAGCAATACCACCAACAACAACTGCAGTAACACCAACAACAACAACAGCAGTAACACCACCAACAACAACAACAGTAACACCACCATCAACAACAGCAGTAACACCACCAACAACGGCAGTAATACCACCAACAACAACAGCAGCAGTGACACCACCAACAACAACAGCAGTAACACCAACAACAACAACAGCAGTAATACCACCCACAACAACAACAGTAACACCACCAACAACAACAGCAGTAACACCAACAACAACAACAGCAGTAACACCAACAACAACAACAACAGCAGTTACACCACCAACAACAACAACAGTAACAACACCGACAACAACAGCAGTAACACCACCAACAACAACAGTAGTAACACCACCAACAACAGCAGCAGTAACACCAACAACAACAACAGCAGTAACACCACCAACAACAACAGCAGTAACACCACCAACAACAGCAGCAGTAACACCAACAACAACAACAGCAGTAACACCACCAACAACAACAGCAGTAACACCACCAACAACAACAGCAGTAACACCACCAACAACAACAGCAGTAACACGACCAACAACAACAGCAGTAACACCACCAACAACAACAGCAGTAACACCAACAACAACAACAACAGTAACACCAACAACAACAACAACAATAATACCACCAACAAAAACAGCAGTAACACCAGCAACAACAGCAGCAATAACACCAACAACAACAACAGCAGTAACACCAACAAAAACAACAGCAGTAACACCAACAAAAACAACAGCAGTAACACCAACAACAACAACAGCAGTAACACCAACAACAACAACAGCAGTAACACCAACAACAACAACAACAATAATACCACCAACAACAACAGCAGTAACACCACCAACAACAACAGCAGTAACACCAACAACAACAACAGCAGTAACACCAACAACAACAACAACAATAATACCACCAACAACAACAGCAGTAACACCACCAACAACAACAGCAGTAACACCAACAACAACAACAACAGTAACACCAACAACAACAACAACAATAATACCACCAACAACAACAGCAGTAACACCAGCAACAACAGCAGCAATAACACCAACAACAACAACAGCAGTAACACCAACAAAAACAACAGCAGTAACACCAACAAAAACAACAGCAGTAACACCAACAACAACAACAGCAGTAACACCAACAACAACAACAGCAGTAACACCAACAAAAACAACAGCAGTAACACCAACAAAAACAACAGCAGTAACAACAACAAATACAACAGCAGTAACACCAACAACAACAACAGCAGTAACACCAACAACAACAACAGCAGTAATACCAACAACAACAACAACAGCAGTAACACCAACAAAAACAACAGCAGTAACACCAACAACAACAACAGCAGTAACACCAACACAACAACAGCAGTAACACCACCAACAAAAGCAGTAACACCACCAACAACAACAGCAGTAACACCAACAACAACAACAACAATAACACCAACAACAGCAGTAATACCACCAACAACAACAACAGTAACACCACCAACAACAACAGCAGTAACACCAACAACAACAACAGCAGCAACACCACCACCAAGAACAACAGTAACAGCAGCAGGAACACAGCAGTAACACCAACAACAACAGCAGCAGTAACACCACCATCAACAAAAGCAGTAACACCACCAACAACAACAGCAGTAACAACACCGACAACAACAGCAGTAACAACACCAACAACAACAGCAGTAACACCACCAACAACTACAGCAGTAACAACACCAACAACAACAGCAGTAACACCACCAACAACAACAGCAGTAACACCACCACCAACAACAACAGTAACAGCAGCAGGAACACAGCATTAACACCAACAACAACAGCAGCAGTAACACCACCAACAACAACAGCAGTAACACCACCAACAACCACAGCAGTAACACCAACAAAAACAACAGCAGTAACACCAACAACAACAACAGCAGTAACACCAACAAAAACAACAGCAGTAACATCAACAACAACAACAGCAGTAACACCAACAACAACAACAGCAGTAACACCAACAAAAACAACAGCAGTAACACCAACAACAACAACAACAGTAACACCAACAAAAACACCAGCAGTAACACCAACGAAAACAACAGCAGTAACACCACCAACAACAACAGCAGTAACACCACCAACAACAACACCAGCAGTAAGACCACCAACAACAACAGCAGTAACACCACCAACAACAACACCAGCAGTAAGACCAACAACAACAACAACAGTAACACCAACAACAGCAACCACAGCAGTAACAACGACAACAACAACAACAGCAGCAGTAACACCACCAACAACATCAGCAGTAACACCACCAACAACAACAGCAGTAACACCAACAACAACAGCAGCAGTAACACCACCAACAACATCAGCAATAACACCAACAACAACAACAACAGTAACACCACCAACAACAAAAGCACCAGCAGTAACACCAACAACAACACCAGCAGTAACACCACCACCAACAACAACAGTAACACCACCAACAACAACATCAGCAGTAACAACAACAACAGTAACACCACCAACAACAACAGCAGTAACACCAACAACAACAGCAGCAGTAACACCAACAACAACATCAGCAGTAACAACAACAACAAGAGCAGTAACACCACCAACAACAACAGCAGTAACACCAACAACAACAACAGTAACACCACCAACAACAACAGCAGTAACACCACCAACAACAACAACAGTAACACCAACAACAAGAGCAGTAACACCACCAACAACAACAGCAGTAACACCAACAACAACAACAATAGTAACCCCAACAGCAACAACAGCAGTGACTTCACCAACAACAACAGCAGTAACACCACCAACAACAACAACAGTAACACCGACAGCAACAACAAAAGTAACAAAAACAACAACAACAACAACAACAACAACAGTAACACCACCTACAACAACAGCAGTAACATCACGAACAACAGCAGCAGTAACACCACCAACGACAACAGCCCCAGCAGTAACACCAACAACAACAACAGCAGTAATACCACCAACAACAACACCAGTAACACCACCAACAACAACAGCAGTAACACCAACAACAACAACAGCAGTAAAACCACCAACAACAACAACAGTAACACCACCAACAACAACAGCAGTAACACCACCAACAACAGCAGTAACACCACCAACAACAACAGCAGTAACACCAACAACAACTACAACAGTAACACCAACAACAACAACAGCAGTAATACCACCACCAACAACAACAGTAACACCACCAACAACAACAGCAGTAACACCAACAACAACAAGATCAGTAACACCAACAACAACATCAGCAGTAACACCACCAACAACAACAGCAGTAACAACACCAACAACAACAGCAGTAACACCACCAACAACAACAGCAGTAACACCACCAACAACAACAACAGCAGTAACGGCAACAACAACAACAGCAGTAACGCCAGCAACAACAACAACTGTAACACCACCAACAACATCAGCAGTAACACCACCAACAACAACAGCAGTAACACCACCAACGACAACAGACCCAGCAGTAACACCAACAACAACAACAGCAGTAATACCACCAACAACAACAACAGTAACACCACCAACAACAACAATAGTAACACCAACAACAACAACAGCTGTAACCCCAACAGCAACAACAGCAGTAATACCACCAACAACAACAACAGTAACACCACCAACAACAACAGCAGTAACACCACCACCAACAGCAGTAACACCACCAACAACAACAGCAGTAACACCACCAACAACAACAACAGGAACAGCAGCAGCAACACAGCAGTAATACCACCAACAACAACAGCAGTAACACCACCAACAAAAGTAGTAACACCACCAACAACAACAGCAGTAACACCAACAACAACAACAACAGTAACACCAACAACAACAACAGCAGCAATACCACCAACAACAACAACAGTAACACCACCAACAACAACAGCAGTAACACCAACAACAACAACAGCAGTAACACCACCAACAACAACAACAGTAACACCACCAACAACAACAGCAGTAACACCACCAACAACAGCAGTAATACCACCAACAACAACAGCAGTAACACCAACAACAACAACAACAGTAACACCAACAACAACAACAGCAGTAATACCACCCACAACAACAACAGTAACACCACCAACAACAACAGCAGTAACACCAACAACAACAACAGCAGTAACACCAACAACAACAACAACAGCAGTTACACCACCAACAACAACAGCAGTAACAACACCGACAAAAACAGCAGTAACACCACCACCAACAACAACAACAGCAGTAACGGCAACAACAACAACAGCAGTAACACCAGCAACAACAACAACTGTAACACCACCAACAACATCAGCAGTAACACCACCAACAACAACAGCAGTAACACCACCAACGACAACAGACCCAGCAGTAACACCAACAACAACAACAGCAGTAATACCACCAACAACAACAACAGTAACACCACCAACAACAACAATAGTAACACCAACAACAACAACAGCTGTAACCCCAACAGCAACAACAGCAGTAACACCACCAACAACAACAGCAGTAACACCACCAACAACAACAACAGGAACAGCAGCAGCAACACAACAGTAACACCACCAACAACAACAGCAGTAACACCACCAACAAAAGTAGTAACACCACCAACAACAACAGCAGTAACACCAACAACATCAACAACAGTAACACCAACAACAACAACAGCAGCAATACCACCAACAACAACAACAGTAACACCGCCAACAACAATAGCAGTAACACCAACAACAACAACAGCAGTAACACCACGAACAACAACAACAGTAACACCACCAACAACAACAGCAGTAACACCACCAACAACAGCAGTAATACCACCAACAACAACAGCAGTAACACCAACAACAACAACAACAGTAACACCAACAACAACAACAGCAGTAATGCCACCCACAACAACAACAGTAACACCACCAACAACAACAGCAGTAACACCAACAACAACAACAGCAGTAACACCAACAACAACAACAACAACAGCAGTTACACCACCAACAACAACAGCAGTAACAACACGGACAACAACAGCAGTAACACCACCAACAACAACAGTAGTAACACCACCAACAACAGCAGCAGTAACACCAACAACAACAACAGCAGTAACACCACCAACAACAACAGCAGTAACACCACCAACAACAACAGCAGTAACACGACCAACAACAACAGCAGTAACACCAACAACAACAACATCAGTAATACCACCAACAACAACAGCAGTAACACCAACAACAACAACAACAGTAACACCACCAACAACAACAACAATAATACCACCAACAACAACAGCAGTAACACCAGCAACAACAGCAGCAGTAACACCAACAACAACAACAGCAGTAACACCAACAAAAACAACAGCAGTAACACCAACAACAACAACAGCAGTAACACCAACAAAAACAACAGCAGTAACACCAACAAAAACAAGAGCAGTAACAACAACAAAAACAACAGCAGTAACACCAACAACAACAACAGCAGTAACACCAACAACAACAACAGCAGTAACACCAACAAAAACAACAGCAGTAACACCAACAACAACAACAGCAGTAACACCAACAACAACAACAGCAGTAACACCAACAAAAACAACAGCAGTAACACCAACAAAAACAACAGCAGTAACAACAACAAAAACAACAGCAGTAACACCAACAACAACAACAGCAGTAACACCAACAACAACAACAGCAGTAATACCAACAACAACAACAACAGCAGTAACACCAACAAAAACAACAGCAGTAACACCAACAACAACAACAGCAGTAACACCAACAAAAACAACAGCAGTAACACCAACAACAACAACAGCAGTAACACCAACAACAACAACAGCAGTAACACCACCAACAACAACACCAGCAGTAACACCACCAACAACAACACCAGCAGTAACACCAACAACAACAAGAACAGCAGTAACACCAACAACAAGAGCAGTAACACCACCAACAACAAGAGCAGTAACACCACCAACAACAACAGCAGTAACACCAACAACAAAACAATAGTAACTCCAACAACAACAACAGCTGTAACCCCAACAGCAACAACAGAAGTAACTTCACCAACAACAACAGCAGTAACACCACCAACAACAACAACAGTAATACCGACAGCAACAACAGCAGTAACAAAAACAACAACAACAGCAGTAACACCAACAACAACAACAGCAGTAACACCAACAAAAACAACAGCAGTAACACCAACAACAACAACAACAGCAGCGACACCAACAACCACAACAGCAGTAACACCAACAAAAACAACAGCAGTAACACCAACAACAACAACAACAACAGCAGTAACACCAACAAAAACAACAGCAGTAACACCAACAACAACAACAGCAGTAACACCAACAAAAACAACAGCAGTAACACCAACAAAAACAACAGCAGTAACACCAACAACAACAACAGCATTAACACCAACAACAACAACAGCAGTAACGCCACCAACAACAACACCAGCAGTAACACCACCAACAACAACACCAGCAGTAACACCAACAACAACAAGAACAGCAGTAACACCAACAACAACAACAACAGTAACACCACCAACAACAACATCAGAAGTAACAACAACAACAACAACAACAGTAACACTACCGACCACAACAGCAGTAACACCCCCAACAACAACAGCAGTAACACCACGAACAACAGCAGCAGTAACACCACCAACGACAACAGCCCCATCAGTAACACCAAAAACAACAACAGAAGTAATACCACCAACAACAACACCAGTAACACCACCAACAACAACAGCAGTAACACCAACAACAACAACAGCAGTAACACCACCAGCAACAACAACAGTAACACCACCAACAACAACTGCAGTAACACCACCAACAACAGCAGTAACACCACCAACAACAACAGCAGTAACACCAACAACAACAACAACAGTAACACCAACATCAACAACAGCAGTAATACCACCAACAACAACAACAGTAACAGCAGCAGCAACACAGCAGTAACACCACCAACAACAACAGCAGTAACACCACCAACAACAGCAGTAACACCACCAACAACAACAGCAGTAACACCAACAACAACAACATCAGTAATACCACCAACAACAACAGCAGTAACACCACCAACAACAACAACAGTAACACCAACAACAACAACAACAACAATAATACCACCAACAACAACAGCAGTAACACCACCACCAACAACAACAACAGCAGTAACGGCAACAACAACAACAGCAGTAACGCCAGCAACAACAACAACTGTAACACCACCAACAACATCAGCAGTAACACCACCAACAACAACAGCAGTAACACCACCAACGACAACAGACCCAGCAGTAACACCAACAACAACAACAGCAGTAATACCACCAACAACAACAACAGTAACACCACCAACAACAACAATAGTAACACCAACAACAACAACAGCTGTAACCCCAGCAGCAACAACAGCAGTAACACCAACAACAACAACAGGAACAGCAGCAGCAACACAACAGTAACACCACCAACAACAACAGCAGTAACACCACCAACAAAAGTAGTAACACCACCAACAACAACAGCAGTAACACCAACAACAACAACAACAGTAACACCAACAACAACAACAGCAGCAATACCACCAACAACAACTGCAGTAACACCAACAACAACAACAGCAGTAACACCACCAACAACAACAACAGTAACACCACCATCAACAACAGCAGTAACACCACCAACAACGGCAGTAATACCACCAACAACAACAGCAGCAGTGACACCACCAACAACAACAGCAGTAACACCAACAACAACAACAGCAGTAATACCACCCACAACAACAACAGTAACACCACCAACAACAACAGCAGTAACACCAACAACAACAACAGCAGTAACACCAACAACAACAACAACAGCAGTTACACCACCAACAACAACAACAGTAACAACACCGAAAACAACAGCAGTAACACCACCAACAACAACAGTAGTAACACCACCAACAACAGCAGCAGTAACACCAACAACAACAACAGCAGTAACACCACCAACAACAACAGCAGTAACACCACCAACAACAGCAGCAGTAACACCAACAACAACAACAGCAGTAACACCACCAACAACAACAGCAGTAACACCACCAACAACAACAGCAGTAACACCACCAACAACAACAGCAGTAACACGACCAACAACAACAGCAGTAACACCACCAACAACAACAGCAGTAACACCAACAACAACAACAACAGTAACACCAACAACAACAACAACAATAATACCACCAACAACAACAGCAGTAACACCAGCAACAACAGCAGCAATAACACCAACAACAACAACAGCAGTAACACCAACAAAAACAACAGCAGTAACACCAACAAAAACAACAGCAGTAACACCAACAACAACAACAGCAGTAACACCAACAACAACAACAGCAGTAACACCAACAACAACAACAACAATAATACCACCAACAACAACAGCAGTAACACCACCAACAACAACAGCAG
This sequence comes from Eledone cirrhosa, assembly GCA_964016885.1. Lineage (NCBI taxonomy): Eukaryota > Metazoa > Mollusca > Cephalopoda > Octopoda > Eledonidae > Eledone > Eledone cirrhosa. Next base: position 212,608,860 of record OZ024741.1, on the reverse strand, counting down.
TAACACCAACAACAACAACAGCAGTAACACCAACAACAACAACAACAATAATACCACCAACAACAACAGCAGTAACACCACCAACAACAACAGCAGTAACACCAACAACAACAACAACAGTAACACCAACAACAACAACAACAATAATACCACCAACAACAACAGCAGTAACACCAGCAACAACAGCAGCAATAACACCAACAACAACAACAGCAGTAACACCAACAAAAACAACAGCAGTAACACCAACAAAAACAACAGCAGTAACACCAACAACAACAACAGCAGTAACACCAACAACAACAACAGCAGTAACACCAACAAAAACAACAGCAGTAACACCAACAAAAACAACAGCAGTAACAACAACAAATACAACAGCAGTAACACCAACAACAACAACAGCAGTAACACCAACAACAACAACAGCAGTAATACCAACAACAACAACAACAGCAGTAACACCAACAAAAACAACAGCAGTAACACCAACAACAACAACAGCAGTAACACCAACACAACAACAGCAGTAACACCACCAACAAAAGCAGTAACACCACCAACAACAACAGCAGTAACACCAACAACAACAACAACAATAACACCAACAACAGCAGTAATACCACCAACAACAACAACAGTAACACCACCAACAACAACAGCAGTAACACCAACAACAACAACAGCAGCAACACCACCACCAAGAACAACAGTAACAGCAGCAGGAACACAGCAGTAACACCAACAACAACAGCAGCAGTAACACCACCATCAACAAAAGCAGTAACACCACCAACAACAACAGCAGTAACAACACCGACAACAACAGCAGTAACAACACCAACAACAACAGCAGTAACACCACCAACAACTACAGCAGTAACAACACCAACAACAACAGCAGTAACACCACCAACAACAACAGCAGTAACACCACCACCAACAACAACAGTAACAGCAGCAGGAACACAGCATTAACACCAACAACAACAGCAGCAGTAACACCACCAACAACAACAGCAGTAACACCACCAACAACCACAGCAGTAACACCAACAAAAACAACAGCAGTAACACCAACAACAACAACAGCAGTAACACCAACAAAAACAACAGCAGTAACATCAACAACAACAACAGCAGTAACACCAACAACAACAACAGCAGTAACACCAACAAAAACAACAGCAGTAACACCAACAACAACAACAACAGTAACACCAACAAAAACACCAGCAGTAACACCAACGAAAACAACAGCAGTAACACCACCAACAACAACAGCAGTAACACCACCAACAACAACACCAGCAGTAAGACCACCAACAACAACAGCAGTAACACCACCAACAACAACACCAGCAGTAAGACCAACAACAACAACAACAGTAACACCAACAACAGCAACCACAGCAGTAACAACGACAACAACAACAACAGCAGCAGTAACACCACCAACAACATCAGCAGTAACACCACCAACAACAACAGCAGTAACACCAACAACAACAGCAGCAGTAACACCACCAACAACATCAGCAATAACACCAACAACAACAACAACAGTAACACCACCAACAACAAAAGCACCAGCAGTAACACCAACAACAACACCAGCAGTAACACCACCACCAACAACAACAGTAACACCACCAACAACAACATCAGCAGTAACAACAACAACAGTAACACCACCAACAACAACAGCAGTAACACCAACAACAACAGCAGCAGTAACACCAACAACAACATCAGCAGTAACAACAACAACAAGAGCAGTAACACCACCAACAACAACAGCAGTAACACCAACAACAACAACAGTAACACCACCAACAACAACAGCAGTAACACCACCAACAACAACAACAGTAACACCAACAACAAGAGCAGTAACACCACCAACAACAACAGCAGTAACACCAACAACAACAACAATAGTAACCCCAACAGCAACAACAGCAGTGACTTCACCAACAACAACAGCAGTAACACCACCAACAACAACAACAGTAACACCGACAGCAACAACAAAAGTAACAAAAACAACAACAACAACAACAACAACAACAGTAACACCACCTACAACAACAGCAGTAACATCACGAACAACAGCAGCAGTAACACCACCAACGACAACAGCCCCAGCAGTAACACCAACAACAACAACAGCAGTAATACCACCAACAACAACACCAGTAACACCACCAACAACAACAGCAGTAACACCAACAACAACAACAGCAGTAAAACCACCAACAACAACAACAGTAACACCACCAACAACAACAGCAGTAACACCACCAACAACAGCAGTAACACCACCAACAACAACAGCAGTAACACCAACAACAACTACAACAGTAACACCAACAACAACAACAGCAGTAATACCACCACCAACAACAACAGTAACACCACCAACAACAACAGCAGTAACACCAACAACAACAAGATCAGTAACACCAACAACAACATCAGCAGTAACACCACCAACAACAACAGCAGTAACAACACCAACAACAACAGCAGTAACACCACCAACAACAACAGCAGTAACACCACCAACAACAACAACAGCAGTAACGGCAACAACAACAACAGCAGTAACGCCAGCAACAACAACAACTGTAACACCACCAACAACATCAGCAGTAACACCACCAACAACAACAGCAGTAACACCACCAACGACAACAGACCCAGCAGTAACACCAACAACAACAACAGCAGTAATACCACCAACAACAACAACAGTAACACCACCAACAACAACAATAGTAACACCAACAACAACAACAGCTGTAACCCCAACAGCAACAACAGCAGTAATACCACCAACAACAACAACAGTAACACCACCAACAACAACAGCAGTAACACCACCACCAACAGCAGTAACACCACCAACAACAACAGCAGTAACACCACCAACAACAACAACAGGAAGAGCAGCAGCAACACAGCAGTAATACCACCAACAACAACAGCAGTAACACCACCAACAAAAGTAGTAACACCACCAACAACAACAGCAGTAACACCAACAACAACAACAACAGTAACACCAACAACAACAACAGCAGCAATACTACCAACAACAACAACAGTAACACCACCAACAACAACAGCAGTAACACCAACAACAACAACAGCAGTAACACCACCAACAACAACAACAGTAACACCACCAACAACAACAGCAGTAACACCACCAACAACAGCAGTAATACCACCAACAACAACAGCAGTAACACCAACAACAACAACAACAGTAACACCAACAACAACAACAGCAGTAATACCACCCACAACAACAACAGTAACACCACCAACAACAACAGCAGTAACACCAACAACAACAACAGCAGTAACACCAACAACAACAACAACAGCAGTTACACCACCAACAACAACAGCAGTAACAACACCGACAAAAACAGCAGTAACACCACCACCAACAACAACAACAGCAGTAACGGCAACAACAACAACAGCAGTAACACCAGCAACAACAACAACTGTAACACCACCAACAACATCAGCAGTAACACCACCAACAACAACAGCAGTAACACCACCAACGACAACAGACCCAGCAGTAACACCAACAACAACAACAGCAGTAATACCACCAACAACAACAACAGTAACACCACCAACAACAACAATAGTAACACCAACAACAACAACAGCTGTAACCCCAACAGCAACAACAGCAGTAACACCACCAACAACAACAGCAGTAACACCACCAACAACAACAACAGGAACAGCAGCAGCAACACAACAGTAACACCACCAACAACAACAGCAGTAACACCACCAACAAAAGTAGTAACACCACCAACAACAACAGCAGTAACACCAACAACATCAACAACAGTAACACCAACAACAACAACAGCAGCAATACCACCAACAACAACAACAGTAACACCGCCAACAACAATAGCAGTAACACCAACAACAACAACAGCAGTAACACCACGAACAACAACAACAGTAACACCACCAACAACAACAGCAGTAACACCACCAACAACAGCAGTAATACCACCAACAACAACAGCAGTAACACCAACAACAACAACAACAGTAACACCAACAACAACAACAGCAGTAATGCCACCCACAACAACAACAGTAACACCACCAACAACAACAGCAGTAACACCAACAACAACAACAGCAGTAACACCAACAACAACAACAACAGCAGTTACACCACCAACAACAACAGCAGTAACAACACGGACAACAACAGCAGTAACACCACCAACAACAACAGTAGTAACACCACCAACAACAGCAGCAGTAACACCAACAACAACAACAGCAGTAACACCACCAACAACAACAGCAGTAACACCACCAACAACAACAGCAGTAACACGACCAACAACAACAGCAGTAACACCAACAACAACAACATCAGTAATACCACCAACAACAACAGCAGTAACACCAACAACAACAACAACAGTAACACCACCAACAACAACAACAATAATACCACCAACAACAACAGCAGTAACACCAGCAACAACAGCAGCAGTAACACCAACAACAACAACAGCAGTAACACCAACAAAAACAACAGCAGTAACACCAACAACAACAACAGCAGTAACACCAACAAAAACAACAGCAGTAACACCAACAAAAACAAGAGCAGTAACAACAACAAAAACAACAGCAGTAACACCAACAACAACAACAGCAGTAACACCAACAACAACAACAGCAGTAACACCAACAAAAACAACAGCAGTAACACCAACAACAACAACAGCAGTAACACCAACAACAACAACAGCAGTAACACCAACAAAAACAACAGCAGTAACACCAACAAAAACAACAGCAGTAACAACAACAAAAACAACAGCAGTAACACCAACAACAACAACAGCAGTAACACCAACAACAACAACAGCAGTAATACCAACAACAACAACAACAGCAGTAACACCAACAAAAACAACAGCAGTAACACCAACAACAACAACAGCAGTAACACCAACAAAAACAACAGCAGTAACACCAACAACAACAACAGCAGTAACACCAACAACAACAACAGCAGTAACACCACCAACAACAACACCAGCAGTAACACCACCAACAACAACACCAGCAGTAACACCAACAACAACAAGAACAGCAGTAACACCAACAACAAGAGCAGTAACACCACCAACAACAAGAGCAGTAACACCACCAACAACAACAGCAGTAACACCAACAACAAAACAATAGTAACTCCAACAACAACAACAGCTGTAACCCCAACAGCAACAACAGAAGTAACTTCACCAACAACAACAGCAGTAACACCACCAACAACAACAACAGTAATACCGACAGCAACAACAGCAGTAACAAAAACAACAACAACAGCAGTAACACCAACAACAACAACAGCAGTAACACCAACAAAAACAACAGCAGTAACACCAACAACAACAACAACAGCAGCGACACCAACAACCACAACAGCAGTAACACCAACAAAAACAACAGCAGTAACACCAACAACAACAACAACAACAGCAGTAACACCAACAAAAACAACCGCAGTAACACCAACAACAACAACAGCAGTAACACCAACAAAAACAACAGCAGTAACACCAACAAAAACAACAGCAGTAACACCAACAACAACAACAGCATTAACACCAACAACAACAACAGCAGTAACGCCACCAACAACAACACCAGCAGTAACACCACCAACAACAACACCAGCAGTAACACCAACAACAACAAGAACAGCAGTAACACCAACAACAACAACAACAGTAACACCACCAACAACAACATCAGAAGTAACAACAACAACAACAACAACAGTAACACTACCGACCACAACAGCAGTAACACCCCCAACAACAACAGCAGTAACACCACGAACAACAGCAGCAGTAACACCACCAACGACAACAGCCCCATCAGTAACACCAAAAACAACAACAGAAGTAATACCACCAACAACAACACCAGTAACACCACCAACAACAACAGCAGTAACACCAACAACAACAACAGCAGTAACACCACCAGCAACAACAACAGTAACACCACCAACAACAACTGCAGTAACACCACCAACAACAGCAGTAACACCACCAACAACAACAGCAGTAACACCAACAACAACAACAACAGTAACACCAACATCAACAACAGCAGTAATACCACCAACAACAACAACAGTAACAGCAGCAGCAACACAGCAGTAACACCACCAACAACAACAGCAGTAACACCACCAACAACAGCAGTAACACCACCAACAACAACAGCAGTAACACCAACAACAACAACATCAGTAATACCACCAACAACAACAGCAGTAACACCACCAACAACAACAACAGTAACACCAACAACAACAACAACAACAATAATACCACCAACAACAACAGCAGTAACACAACCAACAACAACAGCAGTAACACCACCAACAACAGCAGCAGTAACACCAACAACAACAACAGCAGTAACACCACCAACAACAACAGCAGTAACACCAACAACAACAACAGCAGTAACACCAACAAAAACAACAGCAGTAACACCAACAAAAACAACAGCAGTAACACCAACAACAACAACACCAGCAGTAAGACCATCAACAACAACAGCAGTAACACCAACAAAAACAACAGCAGTAACACCACCAACAACAGCAGCAACACCACCAACAACAACAGCAGTAACACCACCAACAACATCAACAGTAACAGCAGCAGCAACACAGCAGTAACACCACCAACAACAACAGCAGTAACACCACCAACAACAGCAGTAACACCACCAACAACAACAGCAGTAACACCAACAAAAACAACAGCAGTAACACCAACAAAAACAACAGCAGTAACAACAACAAAAACAACAGCAGTAACACCAACAAAAACAACAGCAGTAACACCAACAACAACAACAGCAGTAACACCACCAACAACAACAGCAGCAGTGACACCACCAACAACAGCAGCAGTAACACCAACAACAACAACAACAACAGTAACACCAACAACAAGAGCAGTAACACCACCAACAACAACAGCAGTAACACCAACAACAACAACAACAGTAACACCACCAACAACAACACCAGCAGTAACCCCAACAACAACACCAGCAGTAACACCAACAACAACAACAGTAACACCACCAACAACAACATCAGCAGTAACAACAACAACAGCAGTAACACCACCAACAACAACAGCAGTAACACCAACAACAACAGCAGCAGTAACACCAGCAACAACATCATCAGTAACACCAACAACAAGAGCAGTAACACCACCAACAACAACAGCAGTAACACCAACAACAACAACAACAACAGTAACACCACCAACAACATCAGCAGTAACAACAACAACAACAGTAACACCACCAACAACAACAGCAGTAACACCAACAACAAGAGCAGTAACACCACCAACAACAACAGCAGTAACACCAACAACAACAACAATAGTAACCCCAACAGCAACAACAGCAGTAACTTCACCAACAACAACAGCAGTAACACCACCAACAACAACAACAGTAACACCGACAGCAACAACAGCAGTAACAAAAACAACAACAACAACAACAACAGTAACACCACCTACAACAACAGCAGTAACACCACCTACAACAACAGCAGTAACACCAACAACAACAACAACAGTAACACCAACAACAACAACAGCAGTAACACCACCAACAGCAACAGCAGTAACACCACCACCAACAACAACAGTAACACCGACAGCAACAACAGCAGTAACAAAAACAACAACAACAGCAGTAACACCAACAACAACAACAGCAGTAACACCAACAAAAACAACAGCAGTAACACCAACAACAACAACATCAGTAACACCAACAAAAACAACAGCAATAACACCAACAACAACCACAACAGCAGTAACACCAACAAAAACAACAGCAGTAACACCAACAACAACAACAGCAGTAACACCAACAAAAACAACAACAGTAACACCAACAAAAACAACAGCAGTAACACCAACAACAACAACAGCAGTAACACCAACAACAACAACAGCAGTAACGCCACCAACAACAACACCAGCAGTAACACCAACAACAACAATACCAGCAGTAACACCAAAAACAACAAGAACAGCAGTAACACAACAACAACAACAACAGTAACACCACCAACAACAACATCAGAAGTAACAACAACAACAACAACAGTAACAGTACCAACGACAACAGCAGTAACATCACCAACAACAACAGCAGTAACACCACGAACAACAACTGCAGTAACACCACCAACAACAGCAGTAACACCACTAACAACAAGAGCAGTAACACCAACAACAACAACAACAGTAACACCAACAACAACAACAGCAGTAATACCACCAACAACAACAACAGTAACACCACCAACAACAACAGCAGTAACACCAACAATAACAACAGCAGTAACACCACCAGCAACAACAACAGAAACACCACCAACAACAACTGCAGTAACACCACCAACAACAGCAGTAACACCACTAACAACAAGAGCAGTAACACCAACAACAACAACAACAGTAACACCAACAACAACAACAGCAGTAATACCACCAACAAAAACAACAGTAACACCAACAACAACAACAATAGTAACACCAACAACAACAACAGCGGTAACCCCAACAGTAACAACAGCAGTAACACCACCAACAACAACAACAGTAACACCACCAACAACAACAGCAGTAACACCACCAACAACAGCAGTAACACCACCAACAACAACAGCAGTAACACCACCAACAACAACAACAGTAACAGCAGCAGCAACACAGCAGTAACACCAACAAAAACAACAGCAGTAACACCAACAACAACAACAGCAGTAACACCAGCAACAAAAGCAGTAACACCACCAACAACAACAACAGCAGTTACACCACCAAAAACAACAGCAGTAACAACACAGACAACAACAGCAGTAACACCACCAACAACAACAGTAGTAACACCACCAACTACAGCAGCAGTAACACCAACAACAACAACAGCAGTAACACCACCAACAACAACAGCAGTAACACCTCCAACAACTACAGCAGTAACACCACCAACAACAACAGCAGTAACACCACCAACAACAACAGCAGTAACACCAACAACAACAACAGCAGTAACACCAACAACAACAACAGCAGTAACACCACCAACAACAACAGCAGTAACACCACCAACAACAACAGCAGTAACACCTCCAACAACTACAGCAGTAACACCACCAACAACAACAGCAGTAACACCACCAACAACAACAGCAGTAACACCAACAACAACAACAGCAGTAACACCAACAACAACAACAGCAGTAACACCTCCAACAACTACAGCAGTAACACCACCAACAACAACAGCAGTAACACCACCAACAACAACAGCAGTAACACCATCAAAAACAACAGCAGTAACACCAACAAAAACAATAGCATTAACAACAACAACAACAACAGCAGTAACACCAACAAAAACAACAGCAGAAACACCAACAAAAACAACAGCAGTAACAACAACAAAATCAACAGCAGTAACACCAACAAAAACAACAGCAGTAACACAAACAACAACAACAGCAGTAACACCACCAACAACCAGCAGTAACACCAACAACAACAACAGCAGTAACACCAACAAAAACAACAGCAGTAACACCAACAACAACAACAACAGCAGTAACACCAACAACAACAACAGCAGTAACACCAACAAAAACAACAGCAGTAACACCAACAACAACAACAACAGCAGTAACACCAACAAAAACAACAGCAGTAACACCAACAACAACAACAGCAGTAACACCAACACAAACAACAGCAGTAACACCAACAAAAACAACAGCAGTAACACCAACAACAACAACAGCAGTAACACCAACAACAACAACAGCAGTAACGCCACCAAGAACAACACCAGCAGTAACACCACCAACAACAACACCAGCAGTAACACCAACAACAACAAGAACAGCAGTAACACCAACAACAACAACAACAGTAACACCACCAACAACAACATCAGAAGTACCAACAACAACAACAACAACAGTAACACTACAAACAACAACAGCAGTAACACCCCCAACAACAACAGCAGTAACACCAACAAAAACAACAGCAGTAACAACGACAAAAACAACAGCAGTAACACCAACACAAACAACAGCAGTAACACCAACAACAACAACAGCAGTAACACCAACAAAAACAACAGCAGTAACAACAACAAAAAAACAGCAGTAACACCAACAAAAACAACAGCAGTAACACCAACAACAACAACAGCAGTAACACCACCAACAACACAGCAGTAACACCAACAACAACAACCGCAGTAACACCAACAAAAACAACAGCAGTAACACCAACAACAACAACAACAGCAGTAACACCAACAACAACAACAGCAGTAACACCAACAAAAACAACAGCAGTAACACCAACAACAACAACAACAGCAGTAACACCAACAAAAACAACAGCAGTAACACCAACAACAACAACAGCAGTAACACCAACAAAAACACATCAGTGACACCAACAAAAACAACAGCAGTAACACCAACAACAACAACAGCAGTAACACCAACAACAACAACAGCAGTAACGCCACCAACAACAACACCAGCAGTAACACCACCAACAACAACACCAGCAGTAACACCAAAAACAACAACAGAAGTAATACCACCAACAACAACACCAGTAACACCACCAACAACAACAACAGTAACACCACCAACAACAACAGCAGTAACAACACCAGCAACAACAACAGTAACACCACCAACAACAACTGGAGTAACACCACCAACAACAGCAGTAACACCACCAACAACAACAGCAGTAACACCAACAACAACAACAACAGTAACACCAACAACAACAACAGCAGTAATACCACCAACAACAACAACAGTAACACCACCAACAACATCAATAGTAACACCAACAACAACAACAACAGTAACACCACCAACAACAACAGCAGTAACACCACCAACAACAACAACAGTGACACCACCAACAACAACAGCAGTAACACCACCAACAACAGCAGTAACACCACCAACAACAACAGCAGTAACACCACCAACAACAACAACAGTAACAGCAGCAGCAACACAGCAGTAACACCACCAACAACAACAGCAGTAACACCACCAACAAAAGCAGTAACACCACCAACAACAACAACAGCAGTTACACCACCAAAAACAACAGCAGCAACAACACCGACAACAACAGCAGTAACACCACCAACAACAAAAGCAGTAACACCACCAACTACAGCAGCAGTAACACCAACAACAACAACAGCAGTAACACCACCAACAACAACAGCAGTAACACCACCAACAACAACAGCAGTAACACCACCAACAACAACAGCAGTAACACCAACAAAAACAACAGCAGTAACACCAACAACAACAACAGCAGTAACACCACCAACAACAACAGCAGTAACAACAACAACAACAGCAGCAGTAACACCACCAACAACATCAGCAGTAACACCAACAACAACAACAACAACAGTAACACCAACAACAAGAGCAGTAACACCACCAACAACAACAGCAGTAACACCAACAACAACAACAACAGTAACACCACCAACAACAACACCAGCAGTAACACCACCAACAACAACAGCAGTAACACCAACAACAACAGCAGCAGTAACACCAGCAACAACATCATCAGTAACACCAACAACAAGAGCAGTAACACCACCAACAACAACAGCAGTAACACCAACAACAACAACAACAGTAACACCACCAACAACATCAGCAATAACAACAACAACAACAACAGTAACACCACCAACAACAACAGCAGTAACACCACCAACAACAACAACAGTAATACCAACAACAAGAGCAGTAACACCACCAACAACAACAGCAGTAACACCAACAACAACAACAATAGTAACACCAACAGCAACAACAGCAGTAACTTCACCAACAACAACAGCAGTAACACCACCAACAACAACAACAGTAACACCGACAGCAACAACAGCAGAAACAAAAACAACAACAACAACAACAACAGTAACACCACCTACAACAACAGCAGTAACACCACCTACAACAACAGCAGTAACACCAACAACAACAACAACAGTAACACCAACAACAACAACAGCAGTAACACCACCAACAACAACAGCAGTAACACCACCACCAACAACAACAGTAACACCGACAGCAACAACAGCAGTAACACCAACAACAACAACAGCGGCAGTAACACCAACAAAAACAACAGCAGTAACACCAACAACAACAACAGCAGTAACACCAACAAAAACAACAACAGTAACACCAACAAAAACAACAGCAGTAACACCAACAACAACAACAGCAGTAACGCCACCAACAACAACACCAGCAGTAACACCACCAACAACAATACCAGCAGTAACACCAAAAACAACAAGAACAGCAGTAACACCAACAACAACAACAACAGTAACACCACCAACAACAACATCAGAAGTAACAACAACAACAACAACAACAACAGTAACAGTACCAACAACAACAGCAGTAACACCACCAACAACAACAGCAGTAACACCACGAACAACAGCAGCAGTAACACCACCAACGACAACAGCCCCAGCAGTAACACCAAAAACAACAACAGAAGTAATACCACGAAAAACAACACCAGTAACACCACCAACAACAACAGCAGTGACACCAACAATAACAACAGCAGTAACGCCACCAGCAACAACAACAGTAACACCACCAACAACAACTGCAGTAACACCACCAACAACAGCAGTAACACCACCAAAAAACAAGAGCAGTAACACCAACAACAACAACAACAGTAACACCAACAACAACAACAGCAGTAATACCACCAACAATAACAGCAGTAACACCACCAACAACAACAGCAGTAACACCAACAACAACAACAACAGTAACACCAACAACAACAACAGCAGTAATACCACCAACAATAACAGCAGTAACACCACCAACAACAACAGCAGTAACACCACCAACAACAACAGCAGTAACACCAACAACAACAACAGCAGTAACACCAACAACAACAACAACAGTAACACCAACAACAACAACAGCAGTAATACCACCAACAACAACAGCAGTAACACCAACAACAACAACAACAGTAACACCAACAACAACAACAACAATAATACCACCAACAACAACAACAGTAACACAACCAACAATAACAGCAGTAACACCACCAACAACAGCAGCAGTAACACCAACAACAACAACAGCAGTAACACCACCAACAACAACAGCAGTAACACCAACAACAACAACAGCAGTAACACCACCAACAACAGCAGCAGTAACACCAACAACAACAACAGCAGTAACACCACCAACAACAACAGCAGTAACACCAACAAAAACAACAGCAGTAACACCAACAAAAACAACAGCAGTAACACCAACAACAACAACAGCAGTAACACCAACAAAAACAACAGCAGTAACACCAACAAAAACAACAGCAGTATCAACAAGAAAAACAACAGCAGTAACACCAACAAAAACAACAGCAGTAACACCAACAACAACAACAGCAGTAACACCACCAACAACACAGCAGTAACACCAACAACAACAACAGCAGTAACACCAACAAAAACAACAGCAGTAACACCAACAACAACAGCAGTAACACCAACAACAACAACAGCAGTAACACCAACAAAAACAACAGCAGTAACACCAACAACAACAACAGCAGTAACACCACCAACAACACAGCAGTAACACCAACAACAACAACAGCAGTAACACCAACAAAAACAACAGCAGTAACACCAACAACAACAGCAGTAACACCAACAACAACAACAGCAGTAACACCAACAAAAACAACAGCAGTAACACCAACAAAAACAACAGCAGTAACACCAACAACAACAACAGCAGTAACACCAACAACAACAACAGCAGTAACGCCACCAACAACAACACCAGCAGTAACACCACCAACAACAACACCAGCAGTAACACCAACAACAAGAACAGCAGTAACACCAACAACAACAACAACAGTAACACCACCAACAACAACATCAGAAGTAACAACAACAACAACAACAACAGTTACACTACCAACAACAACAGCAGTAACACCCCGAACAACAACAGCAGTAACACCACGAACAACAGCAGCAGTAACACCACCAACGACATCAGCCCCAGCAGTAACACCAAAAACAACAACAGAAGTAATACCACCAACAACAACACCAGTAACACCACCAACAACATCAGCAGTAACACCAACAACAACAACAGTAACACCACCAACAACAACTGGAGTAACACCACCAACAACAGCAGTAACACCACCAACAACAACAGCAGTAACACCAACAACAACAACAACAGTAACACCAACAACAACAACAGCAGTAATACCACCAACAACAACAACAGTAACACCACCAACAACATCAATAGTAACACCAACAACAACAACAACAGTAACACCACCAACAACAACAGCAGTAACACCACCAACAACAACAACAGTAACACCACCAACAACAACAGCAGTAACACCACCAACAACAGCAGTAACACCACCAACAACAACAGCAGTAACACCACCAACAACAACAACAGTAACAGCAGCAGCAACACAGCAGTAACACCACCAACAACAACAGCAGTAACACCACCAACAAAAGCAGTAACACCACCAACAACAACAACAGCAGTTACACCACCAAAAACAACAGCAGTAACAACACCGACAACAACAGCAGTAACGCCACCAACAACAACAGCAGTAACACCACCAACTACAGCAGCAGTAACACCAACAACAACAACAGCAGTAACACCACCAACAACAACAGCAGTAACACCACCAACAACAACAGCAGTAACAACACCAACAACAACATCAGTAACACCAACAACAACAACATCAGTAATACCACCAACAACAACAGCAGTAACACCACCAACAACAACAACAGTAACAGCAGCAGCAACACAGCAGTAACACCACCAACAACAACAGCAGTAACACCACCAACAAAAGCAGTAACACCACCAACAACAACAACAGCAGTTACACCACCAAAAACAACAGCAGTAACAACACCGACAACAACAGCAGTAACGCCACCAACAACAACAGCAGTAACACAACCAACAACAACAGCAGTAACACCACCAACAACAGCAGCAGTAACACCAACAACAACAACAGCAGTAACACCACCAACAACAACAGCAGTAACACCAACAACAACAACAGCAGTAACACCAACAAAAACAACAGCAGTAACACCAACAAAAACAACAACAGTAACACCAACAACAACAACAGCAGTAACACCAACAAAAACAACAGCAGTAACAACAACAAAAACAACAGCAGTAACACCAACAAAAACAACAGCAGTAACACCAACAACAACAACAGCAGTAACACCACCAACAACAACAGCAGTAACACCAACAACAACAGCAGCAGTAACACCACCAACAACATCAGCAGTAACACACCCAACAACAACAACAACAGTAACACCAACAACAAGAGCAGTAATACCACCAACAACAACAGCAGTAACACCAACAACAACAAAAACAGTAACACCACCAACAACAACACCAGCAGTAACACCACCAACAACAACAGCAGTAACACCAACAACAACAGCAGCAGTAACACCAGCAACAACATCATCAGTAACACCAACAACAAGAGCAGTAACACCACCAACAACAACAGCAGTAACACCAACAACAACAACAACAGTAACACCACCAACAACATCAGCAGTAACAACAACAACAACAACAGTAACACCACCAACAACAACCGCAGTAACACCACCAACAACAACAACAGTAACACCAAAAACAAGAGCAGTAACACCACCAACAACAACAGCAGTAACACCACCAACAACAACACCAGTAACACCACCAACAACAACAGCAGTAACACCAACAACAACAACAGCAGTAACACCACCAGCAACAACAACAGTAACACCACCAACAACAACTGCAGTAACACCACCAACAACAGCAGTAACACCACCAACAAAGAGAGCAGTAACACCAACAACAACAACAATAGTAACACCACCAACAACAACAGCAGTAATACCACCAACAACAACAACAGTAACACCACCAACAACAACAATAGTAACACCAACAACAACAACAGTGGTAACCCCAACAGTAACAACAGCAGTAACACCACCAACAACAACAACAACAGTAACACCACCAACAACAACAGCAGTAACGCCACCAACAACAGCAGTAACACCACCAACAACAACAGCAGTAACACCACCAACAACAACAACAGTAACAGCAGCAGCAACACAGCATTAACACCACCAACAACAACAGCAGTAACACCACCAACAAAAGCAATAACACCACCAACAACAACAACAGCAGTTACACCACCAAAAACAACAGCAGTAACACCACCAACAACAACAGCAGTAACACCACCAACTACAGCAGCAGTAACACCAACAACAACAACAGCAGTAACACCACCACCAACAACAGCAGTAACACCACCAACAACAACAGCAGTAACACCAACAACAACAACATCAGTAGTACCACCAACAACAATAGCAGTAACACAACCAACAATAACAGCAGTAACACCACCAACAACAGCAGCAGTAACACCAACAACAACAACAGCAGTAACACCACCAACAACAACAGCAGTAACACCAACAAAAACAACAGCAGTAACACCAACAAAAACAACAGCAGTAACACCACCAACAACAACAGCAGTAACACCAACAACAACAGCAGCAGTGACAGCACCAACAACAACAGCAGTAACACCAACATCAACAACAACAGTAACACCAACAACAAGAGCAGAACACCACCAACAACAACAGCAGTAACACCACCAACAACAACACCAGCAGTAACACCAACAACAACACCAGCAGAAACACCACCAACAACAACAACAACAGTAACACCACCAACAACAACATCAGCAGTAACAACAACAACAGCAGTAACACCAACAACAACAACAGCAGTAACACCACCAACAACAACAGCAGTAACACCAACAACAACAGCAGCAGTAACACCAGCAACAACATCAGCAGTAACACCAACAACAAGAGCAGTAACACCACCAACAACAACAGCAGTAACACCAACAACAACAACAACAACAGTAACACCACCAACAACATCAGCAGTAACAACAACAACAACAGCAGCAGTAACACCAGCAACAACATCAGCAGTAACGCCAACAAGAAGAGCAGTAACACCACCAACAACAACATCAGTAACACCACCAACAACAACAACTGTAACACCAACAACAAGAGCAGTAACACCCCCAACAACAACAGCAGTAACACCAACAACAACAACAATAGTATCCCCAACAGCAACAACAGCAGTAACTTCACCAACAACAACAACAGTAACACCACCAACAACAACAACAGTAACACCGACAGCCACAATAGCAGTAACAAAAACAACAACAACAACAACAACAGTAACACCACCTACAACAACAGCAGTAACACCACGAATAACAGCAGCAGTAACACCACCAACGACAACAGCCCCAGAAGTAACACCAACAACAACAACAGCAGTAATACCACCAACAACAACACCAGTAACACCACCAACAACAACAGCAGTAACACCAACAACAACAACAGCAGTAACACCACCAACAACAACAACAGTAACACCACCAACAACAACAGCAGTAACACCACCAACAACATCAGTAACACCACCAACAGTAACAGCAGTAACACCAACAAAAACAACAACAGTAACACCAACAACAACAAAAGCAGTAATACCACCAACAACAACAACAGTAACACCACCACCAACAACAGCAGTAACACCAACAACAACAACAGTAACGCCAACAACAACAACAGCAGAAACACCACCAACAACAACAGCAGTAACAACACCAACAACAACAGCAGTAACACCACCAACAACAACAGCAGTAACACCACCAACAACAACAACAGCAGTAACGGCAACAACAACAACAGCAGTAACGCCAGCAACAACAACAACTGTAACACCACCAACAACATCAGAAGTAACACCACCAACAACAACAGCAGTAACACCACCAACGACAACAGCCCCAGCAGTAACACCACCAACAACAACAGCAGTAATACCACCAACAACAACAACAGTAACACCACCACCAACAACAACAACAACAACATCTGTAACCCCAACAGCAACAACAGCAGTAACACCGCCAACAACAACAACAGTAACACCACCAACAACAACAGCAGTAACACCACCAACAACAACAACAGTAACACCAACAACAAGAGCAGTAACACCACCAACAACAACAGCAGTAACACCAACAACAACAACAATAGTAACCCCAACAGCAACAACAGCAGTAACTTCACCAACAACAACAGCAGTAACACCACCAACAACAACAACAGTAACACCGACATCAACAACAGCAGTAACAAAAATAACAACAACAACAACAACAGTAACACCACCTACAACAACAGCAGTAACACCACCTACAACAACAGCAGTAACACCAACAACAACAACAACAACAACAGCAGTAACACCACCAACAACAACAGCAGTAACACCACCACCAACAACAACAGTAACACCGACAGCAACAACAGCAGTAACAAAAACAACAACAACAGCAGTAACACCAACAACAACAACAGCAGTAACACCAACAACAACAACAGCAGTAACACCAACAACAACAACAGCAGTAACACCAACAAAAACAACAGCAGTAACACCAACAACAACAACAACAGCAGTAACACCAACAAAAACAACAGCAGTAACACCACCAACAACAGCAGTAAACTCAACAACAACAACAGCAGTAACACCAACAAAAACAACAGCAGTAACACCAACAAAAACAACAGCAGTAACACCAACAACAACAACAGCAGTAAACCAACAAAAACAACAGCAGTAACACCAACAACAACAACAGCAGTAACACCAACAAAAACAACAACAGTAACACCAACAAAAACAACAGCAGTAACACCAACAACAACAACAGCAGTAACACCAACAACAACAACAGCAGTAACGCCACCAACAACAACACCAGCAGTAACACCACCAACAACAACACCAGCAGTAACACCAAAAACAACAAGAACAGCAGTAACACCAACAACAAGAACAACAGTAACACCACAAACAACAACATCAGAAGTAACAACAACAACAACAACAACAACAACAGTAACAGTACCAACAACAACAGCAGTAACACCACCAACAACATCATCAGTAACACCACCAACGACAACAGCCCCAGCAGTAACACCAAAAAGAACAACAGAAGTAATACCACCAACAACAACACCAGTAACACCACCAACAACAACAGCAGTAACACCAACAACAACAACAGCAGTAACACCACCAGCAACAACAACAGTAACACCACCAACAACAACTGCAGTAACACCACCAACAACAGCAGTAACACCACCAACAACAACAGCAGTAACACCATCAACAACAACAACAGTAACACCAACAACAACAACAGCAGTAATACCACCAACAACAACAACAGTAACACCACCAACAACAACAATAGTAACACCAACAACAACAACAGCTGTAACCCCAACAGTAACAACAGCAGTAACACCACCAACAACAACAACAGTAACACCACCAACAACAACAGCAGTAACACCACCACCAACAACAACAGTAACAGCAGCAGCAACACAGCAGTAACACCACCAACAACAACAGCAGTCACACCACCAACAAAAGCAGTAACACCACCAATAACAACAACAGCAGTTACACCACCAACAACAACAGCAGTAACACCACCAACAACAACAGCAGTAACAACACCGACAACAACAGCAGTAACACCACCAACAACAACAGCAGTAACACCACCAACAACAGCAGCAGTAACACCAACAACAACAACAGCAGTAACACCACCAACAACAACAGCAGTAACACCACCAACAACAACAGCAGTAACACCACCAACAACAACAGCAGTAACACCAACAACAACAACATCAGTAATACCACCAACAACAACAGCAGTAACACCAACAACAGTAACAGCAGTAACACCAACAAAAACAACAACAGTAACACCAACAACAACAACAGCAGTAATACCACCAACAACAACAACAGTAACACCACCAACAACAACAGCAGTAACACCAACAACAACAACAACAGTAACGCCAACAACAACAACAGCAGTAACACCACCAACAACAACAGCAGTAACAACACCAACAACAACAGCAGTAACACCTCCAACAACAACAGCAGTAACACCACCACCAACAACAACAGCAGTAACGGCAACAACAACAACAGCAGTAACGCCAGCAACAACAACAACGGTAACACCACCAACAACATCAGCAGTAACACCACCAACAACAGCAGCAGTAACACCAACAACAACAACAGCAGTAACACCACCAACGACAACAGCCCCAGCAGTAACACCAACAACAACAACAGCTGTAACCCCAACAGCAACAACAGCAGTAACACCACCAACAACAACAACAGTAACACCACCAACAACAACAGCAGTAACACCACCACAAACAGCAGTAACAGCACCAACAACAACAGCAGTAACACCACCAACAACAACAACAGGAACAGCAGCAGCAACACAGCAGTAACACCACCAACAACAACAGCAGTAACACCACCAACAAAAGTAGTAACACCACCACCAACAACAGCAGTAACACCAACAACAGCAGTAACACCACCAACAACAGCAGCAGTAACTCCAACAACAACAACAGCAGTAATACCACCAACAACAACAACAGTAACACCACCAACAACAACAGCAGTAACACCAACAACAACAACAGCATTAACACCACCAACAACAATAACAGTAACACTACCAACAACAACAGCAGTAACACCACCACCAACAGCAGTAATACCACCAACAACAACAGCAGTAACACCAACAACAACAACAACAGTAACACCAACAACAACAACAGCAGTAATACCACCCACAACAACATCAGAAGTAACAACAACAACAAGAACAACAGTAACATTAGCAACAACAACAGCAGTAACACCAACAAAAACAACAGCAGTAACACCAACAAAAACAACAGCAGTAACAACAACAAAAACAACAGCAGTAACACCAACAAAAACAACAGCAGTAACACCAATAACATCAACAGCAGTAACACCACCAACAACAACAGCAGTAACACCAACAACAACAGCAGCAGTAACACCACCAACGACAACAGCCCCAGCAGTAACACCAACAACAACAACAACAACAGTAACACCAACAACAAGAGCAGTAACACTAACAACAAAAACAACAGTAACACCACCAACAACAACATCAGCAGTAACACCAACAACAACACCAGCAGCAACACCAACAACAACAACAACAGTAACACCACCAACAACAACATCAGCAGTAACAACAACAACAACAGTAACACCACCAACAACAACAGCAGTAACACCAACAACAACAACAACAGTAACACCAACAACAACAACAGCAGTAATACCACCAACAACAACAACAGTAACACCAGCAACAACAACAATAGTAACACCAACAACAACAACAGCTGTAACCCCAACAGTAACAACAGCAGTAACACCACCAACAACAACAACAGTAACACCACCAACAACAACAGCAGTAACACCACCAACAACAGCAGTAACACCACCAACAACAACAGCAGTAACACCACCACCAACAACAACAGTAACAGCAGCAGCAACACAGCAGTAACACCACCAACAACAACAGCAGTCACACCACCAACAAAAGCAGTAACACCACCAATAACAACAACAGCAGTTACACCACCAACAACAACAGCAGTAACACCAACAACAACAACAGCAGTAACACCACCAACAACAACAGCAGTAACACCAACAACAACAGCAGCAGTAACACCAGCAACAACATCAGCAGTAACACCAACAACAAGAGCAGTAACACCACCAACAACAACAGCAGTAACACCAACAACAACAACAACAACAGTAACACCACCAACAACATCAGCAGTAACAACAACAACAACAGCAGCAGTAACACCACCAACAACATCAGCAGTAACACCAACAACAAGAGCAGTAACACCACCAACAACAACATCAGTAACACCACCAACAACAACAACTGTAACACCAACAACAAGAGCAGTAACACCCCCAACAACAACAGCAGTAACACCAACAACAACAATAGTATCCCCAACAGCAACAACAGCAGTAACTTCACCAACAACAACAACAGTAACACCACCAACAACAACAACAGTAACACCGACAGCCACAATAGCAGTAACAAAAACAACAACAACAACAACAACAGTAACACCACCTACAACAACAGCAGTAACACCACGAACAACAGCAGCAGTAACACCACCAACGACAACAGCCCCAGCAGTAACACCAACAACAACAACAGCAGTAATACCACCAACAACAACACCAGTAACACCACCAACAACAACAGCAGTAACACCAACAACAACAACAGCAGTAACACCACCAACAACAACAACAGTAACACCACCAACAACAACAGCAGTAACACCACCAACAACATCAGTAACAGCAGTAACACCAACAAAAACAACAACAGTAACACCAACAACAACAAAAGCAGTAATACCACCAACAACAACAACAGTAACACCACCACCAACAACAGCAGTAACACCAACAACAACAACAGTAACGCCAACAACAACAACAGCAGTAACACCACCAACAACAACAGCAGTAACAACACCAACAACAACAGCAGTAACACCACCAACAACAACAGCAGTAACACCACCAACAACAACAACAGCAGTAACGGCAACAACAACAACAGCAGTAACGCCAGCAACAACAACAACTGTAACACCACCAACAACATCAGAAGTAACACCACCAACAACAACAGCAGTAACACCACCAACGACAACAGCCCCAGCAGTAACACCACCAAAAACAACAGCAGTAATACCACCAACAACAACAACAGTAACACCACCACCAACAACAACAACAACAACATCTGTAACCCCAACAGTAACAACAGCAGTAACACCACCAACAACAACAACAGTAACACCACCAACAACAACAGCAGTAACACCACCAACAACAACAACAGTAACACCAACAACAAGAGCAGTAACACCACCAACAACAACAGCAGTAACACCAACAACAACAACAATAGTAACCCCAACAGCAACAACAGCAGTAACTTCACCAACAACAACAGCAGTAACACCACCAACAACAACAACAGTAACACCGACATCAACAACAGCAGTAACAAAAATAACAACAACAACAACAACAGTAACACCACCTACAACAACAGCAGTAACACCACCTACAACAACAGCAGTAACACCAACAACAACAACAACAACAACAGCAGTAACATCACCAACAACAACAGCAGTAACACCACCACCAACAACAACAGTAACACCGACAGCAACAACAGCAGTAACAAAAACAACAACAACAGCAGTAACACCAACAACAACAACAGCAGTAACACCAACAACAACAACAGCAGTAACACCAACAACAACAACAGCAGTAACACCAACAAAAACAACAGCAGTAACACCAACAACAACAACAACAGCAGTAACACCAACAAAAACAACAGCAGTAACACCACCAACAACAGCAGTAACATCAACAACAACAACAGCAGTAACACCAACAAAAACAACAGCAGTAACACCAACAAAAACAACAGCAGTAACACCAACAACAACAACAGCAGTAAACCAACAAAAACAACAGCAGTAACACCAACAACAACAACAGCAGTAACACCAACAAAAACAACAACAGTAACACCAACAAAAACAACAGCAGTAACACCAACAACAACAACAGCAGTAACACCAACAACAACAACAGCAGTAACGCCACCAACAACAACACCAGCAGTAACACCACCAACAACAACACCAGCAGTAACACCAAAAACAACAAGAACAGCAGTAACACCAACAACAAGAACAACAGTAACACCACAAACAACAACATCAGAAGTAACAACAACAACAACAACAACAACAGTAACAGTACCAACAACAACAGCAGTAACACCACCAACAACATCATCAGTAACACCACGAACAACAGCAGCAGTAACACCACCAACGACAACAGCCCCAGCAGTAACACCAAAAAGAACAACAGAAATAATACCACCAACAACAACACCAGTAACACCACCAACAACAACAGCAGTAACACCAACAACAACAACAGCAGTAACACCACCAGCAACAACAACAGTAACACCACCAACAACAACTGCAGTAACACCACCAACAACAGCAGTAACACCACCAACAACAACAGCAGTAACACCATCAACAACAACAACAGTAACACCAACAACAACAACAGCAGTAATACCACCAACAACAACATCAGTAACACCACCAACAACAACAATAGTAACACCAACAACAACAACAGCTGTAACCCCAACAGTAACAACAGCAGTAACACCACCAACAACAACAACAGTAACACCACCAACAACAACAGCAGTAACACCACCACCAACAACAACAGTAACAGCAGCAGCAACACAGCAGTAACACCACCAACAACAACAGCAGTCACACCACCAACAAAAGCAGTAACACCACCAATAACAACAACAGCAGTTACACCACCAACAACAACAGCAGTAACACCACCAACAACAACAGCAGTAACAACACCGACAACAACAGCAGTAACACCACCAACAACAACAGCAGTAACACCACCAACAACAGCAGCAGTAACACCAACAACAACAACAGCAGTAACACCACCAACAACAACAGCAGTAACACCACCAACAACAACAGCAGTAACACCACCAACAACAACAGCAGTAACACCAACAACAACAACATCAGTAATACCACCAACAACAACAGCAGTAACACCAACAACAGTAACAGCAGTAACACCAACAAAAACAACAACAGTAACACCAACAACAACAACAGCAGTAATACCACCAACAACAACAACAGTAACACCACCAACAACAACAGCAGTAACACCAACAACAACAACAACAGTAACGCCAACAACAACAACAGCAGTAACACCACCAACAACAACAGCAGTAACAACACCAACAACAACAGCAGTAACACCTCCAACAACAACAGCAGTAACACCACCACCAACAACAACAGCAGTAACGGCAACAACAACAACAGCAGTAACGCCAGCAACAACAACAACGGTAACACCACCAACAACATCAGCAGTAACACCACCAACAACAACAGCAGTAACACCACCAACGACAACAGCCCCAGCAGTAACACCAACAACAACAACAGATGTAACCCCAACAGCAACAACAGCAGTAACACCACCAACAACAACAACAGTAACACCACCAACAACAACAGCAGTAACACCACCACAAACAGCAGTAACAGCACCAACAACAACAGCAGTAACACCACCAACAACAACAACAGGAACAGCAGCAGCAACACAGCAGTAACACCACCAACAACAACAGCAGTAACACCACCAACAAAAGTAGTAACACCACCACCAACAACAGCAGTAACACCAACAACAGCAGTAACACCACCAACAACAGCAGCAGTAACTCCAACAACAACAACAGCAGTAATACCACCAACAACAACAACAGTAACACCATCAACAACAACAGCAGTAACACCAACAACAACAACAGCATTAACACCACCAACAACAATAACAGTAACACTACCAACAACAACAGCAGTAACACCACCACCAACAGCAGTAATACCACCAACAACAACAGCAGTAACACCAACAACAACAACAACAGTAACACCAACAACAACAACAGCAGTAATACCACCCACAACAACATCAGAAGTAACAACAACAACAAGAACAACAGTAACATTAGCAACAACAACAGCAGTAACACCAACAAAAACAACAGCAGTAACACCAACAAAAACAACAGCAGTAACAACAACAAAAACAACAGCAGTAACACCAACAAAAACAACAGCAGTAACACCAACAACATCAACAGCAGTAACACCACCAACAACAACAGCAGTAACACCAACAACAACAGCAGCAGTAACACCACCAACGACAACAGCCCCAGCAGTAACACCAACAACAACAAAAACAACAGTAACACCACCAACAACAACATCAGCAGTAACACCAACAACAACACCAGCAGTAACACCAACAACAACAACAACAGTAACACCACCAACAACAACAACAGCAGTAACAACAACAACCACAGTAACACCACCAACAACAACAGCAGTAACACCAACAACAACAACAACAGTAACACCAACAACAACAACAGCAGTAATACCACCAACAACAACAGTAACACCAGCAACAACAACAATAGTAACACCAACAACAACAACAGCTGTAACCCCAACAGTAACAACAGCAGTAACACCACCAACAACAACAACAGTAACACCACCAACAACAACAGCAGTAACACCACCAACAACAGCAGTAACACCACCAACAACAACAGCAGTAACACCACCAACAACAACAACAGTAACAGCAGCAGCAACACAGCAGTAACACCACCAACAACAACAGCAGTCACACCACCAACAAAAGCAGTAACACCACCAATAACAACAACAGCAGTTACACCACCAACAACAACAGCAGTAACACCAACAACAACAACAGCAGTAACACCACCAACAACAACAGCAGTAACACCAACAACAACAGCAGCAGTAACACCAGCAACAACATCAGCAGTAACACCAACAACAAGAGCAGTAACACCACCAACAACAACAGCAGTAACACCAACAACAACAACAACAACAGTAACACCACCAACAACATCAGCAGTAACAACAACAACAACAGCAGCAGTAACACCAGCAACAACATCAGCAGTAACACCAACAACAAGAGCAGTAACACCACCAACAACAACATCAGTAACACCACCAACAACAACAACTGTAACACCAACAACAAGAGCAGTAACACCCCCAACAACAACAGCAGTAACACCAACAACAACAATAGTATCCCCAACAGCAACAACAGCAGTAACTTCACCAACAACAACAACAGTAACACCACCAACAACAACAACAGTAACACCGACAGCCACAATAGCAGTAACAAAAACAACAACAACAACAACAACAGTAACACCACCTACAACAACAGCAGTAACACCACGAACAACAGCAGCAGTAACACCACCAACGACAACAGCCCCAGCAGTAACACCAACAACAACAACAGCAGTAATACCACCAACAACAACACCAGTAACACCACCAACAACAACAGCAGTAACACCAACAACAACAACAGCAGTAACACCACCAACAACAACAACAGTAACACCACCAACAACAACAGCAGTAACACCACCAACAACATCAGTAACACCACCAACAGTAACAGCAGTAACACCAACAAAAACAACAACAGTAACACCAACAACAACAAAAGCAGTAATACCACCAACAACAACAGTAACACCACCACCAACAACAGCAGTAACACCAACAACAACAACAGTAACGCCAACAACAACAACAGCAGTAACACCACCAACAACAACAGCAGTAACAACACCAACAACAACAGCAGTAACACCACCAACAACAACAGCAGTAACACCACCAACAACAACAACAGCAGTAACGGCAACAACAACAACAGCAGTAACGCCAGCAACAACAACAACTGTAACACCACCAACAACATCAGAAGTAACACCACCAACAACAACAGCAGTAACACCACCAACGACAACAGCCCCAGCAGTAACACCACCAACAACAACAGCAGTAATACCACCAACAACAACAACAGGAACACCACCACCAACAACAACAACAACAACATCTGTAACCCCAACAGCAACAACAGCAGTAACACCACCAACAACAACAACAGTAACACCACCAACAACAACAGCAGTAACACCACCAACAACAACAACAGTAACACCACCAACAACAACAACAGTAACACCACCAACAACAACAGCAGTAACACCAACAACAACAACAATAGTAACCCCAACAGCAACAACAGCAGTAACTTCACCAACAACAACAGCAGTAACACCACCAACAACAACAACAGTAACACCGACATCAACAACAGCAGTAACAAAAATAACAACAACAACAACAACAGTAACACCACCTACAACAACAGCAGTAACACCACCTACAACAACAGCAGTAACACCAACAACAACAACAACAACAACAGCAGTAACACCACCAACAACAACAGCAGTAACACCACCACCAACAACAACAGTAACACCGACAGCAACAACAGCAGTAACAAAAACAACAACAACAGCAGTAACACCAACAACAACAACAGCAGTAACACCAACAACAACAACAGCAGTAACACCACCAACAACAACACCAGCAGTAACACCAAAAACAACAAGAACAGCAGTAACACCAACAACAAGAACAACAGTAACACCACAAACAACAACATCAGAAGTAACAACAACAACAACAACAACAACAGTAACAGTACCAACAACAACAGCAGTAACACCACCAACAACATCATCAGTAACACCACGAACTACAGCAGCAGTAACACCACCAACGACAACAGCCCCAGCAGTAACACCAAAAAGAACAACAGAAGTAATACCACCAACAACAACACCAGTAACACCACCAACAACAACAGCAGTAACACCAACAACAACAACAGCAGTAACACCACCAGCAACAACAACAGTAACACCACCAACAACAACTGCAGTAACACCACCAACAACAACAACAGTAACAGCAGCAGCAACACAGCAGTAACACCACCAACAACAACAGCAGTCACACCACCAACAAAAGCAGTAACACCACCAATAACAACAACAGCAGTTAAACCACCAACAACAACAGCAGTAACACCACCAACAACAACAGCAGTAACAACACCGACAACAACAGCAGTAACACCACCAACAACAACAGCAGTAACACCACCAACAACAGCAGCAGTAACACCAACAACAACAACAGCAGTAACACCACCAACAACAACAGCAGTAACACCACCAACAACAACAGCAGTAACACCACCAACAACAACAGCAGTAACACCAACAACAACAACATCAGTAATACCACCAACAACAACAGCAGTAACACCAACAAAAACAACAACAGTAACACCAACAACAACAACAGCAGTAATACCACCAACAACAACAACAGTAACACCACCAACAACAACAGCAGTAACACCAACAACAACAACAACAGTAACGCCAACAACAACAACAGCAGTAACACCACCAACAACAACAGCAGTAATAACACCAACAACAACAGCAGTAACACCTCCAACAACAACAGCAGTAACACCACCACCAACAACAACAGCAGTAACGGCAACAACAACAACAGCAGTAACGCCAGCAACAACAACAACGGTAACACCACCAACAACATCAGCAGTAACACCACCAACAACAACAGCAGTAACACCACCAACGACAACAGCCCCAGCAGTAACACCAACAACAACAACAGCTGTAACCCCAACAGCAACAACAGCAGTAACACCACCAACAACAACAACAGTAACACCACCAACAACAACAGCAGTAACACCACCACAAACAGCAGTAACAGCACCAACAACAACAGCAGTAACACCACCAACAACAACAACAGGAACAGCAGCAGCAACACAGCAGTAACACCACCAACAACAACAGCAGTAACACCACCAACAAAAGTAGTAACACCACCACCAACAACAGCAGTAACACCCACAACAGCAGTAACACCACCAACAACAGCAGCAGTAACTCCAACAACAACAACAGCAGTAATACCACCAACAACAACAACAGTAACACCACCAACAACAACAGCAGTAACACCAACAACAACAACAGCATTAACACCACCAACAACAACAACAGTAACACTACCAACAACAACAGCAGTAACACCACCACCAACAGCAGTAATACCACCAACAACAACAGCAGTAACACCAACAACAACAACAACAGTAACACCAACAACAACAACAGCAGTAATACCACCCACAACAACATCAGAAGTAACAACAACAGTAACATTAGCAACAACAACAGCAGTAACACCAACAAAAACAACAGCAGTAACACCAACAAAAACAACAGCAGTAACAACAACAAAAACAACAGCAGTAACACCAACAAAAACAACAGCAGTAACACCAACAACATCAACAGCAGTAACACCACCAACAACAACAGCAGTAACACCAACAACAACAGCAGCAGTAACACCACCAACGACAACAGCCCCAGCAGTAACACCAACAACAACAACAACAACAGTAACACCAACAACAAGAGCAGTAACACCACCAACAACAACAGCAGTAACACTAACAACAAAAACAACAGTAACACCACCAACAACAACATCAGCAGTAACACCAACAACAACACCAGCAGTAACACCAACAACAACAACAACAGTAACACCACCAACAACAACATCAGCAGTAACAACAACAACAACAGTAACACCACCAACAACAACAGCAGTAACACCAACAACAACAACAACAGTAACACCAACAACAACAACAGCAGTAATACCACCAACAACAACAACAGTAACACCAGCAACAACAACAATAGTAACACCAACAACAACAACAGCAGTAACAACAGCAGTAACACCACCAACAACAACAACAGTAACACCACCAACAACAACAGCAGTAACACCACCAACAACAGCAGTAACACCACCAACAACAACAGCAGTAACACCACCAACAACAACAACAGTAACAGCAGCAGCAACACAGCAGTAACACCACCAACAACAACAGCAGTCACACCACCAACAGAAGCAGTAACACCACCAATAACAACAACAGCAGTTACACCACCAACAACAACAGCAGTAACACCACCAACAACAACAGCAGTAACAACACCGACAACAACAGCAGTAACACCACCAACAACAACAGCAGTAACACCACCAACAACAACAGCAGTAACACCACCAACAACAGCAGCAGTAACACCAACAACAACAACAGCAGTAACACCACCAACAACAACAGCAGTAACACCACCAACAACAACAGCAGTAACACCACCAACACCAACAGCAGTAACACCAACAACAACAACATCAGTAATACCACCAACAACAACAGCAGTAACACCAACAACAACAACAACAGTAACACCAACAACAACAACAGCAGTAATACCACCCACAACAACATCAGAAGTAACAACAACAACAGTAAAATTAGCAACAACAACAGCAGTAACACCAACAAAAACAACAGCAGTAACACCAACAAAAACAACAGCAGTAACAACAACAAAAACAACAGCAGTAACACCAACAAAAACAACAGCAGTAACACCAACAACAACAACAGCAGTAACACCACCAACAACAACAGCAGTAACACCAACAACAACAGCAGCAGTGACACCACCAACAACAACAGCAGTAACACCAACAACAACAACAACAACAGTAACACCAACAACAAGAGCAGTAACACCACCAACAACAACAGCAGTAACACTAACAACAACAACAACAGTAACACCACCATCAACAACATCAGCAGTAACACCAACAACAACACCAGCAGTAACACCAACAACAACAACAACAGTAACACCACCAACAACAACATCAGCAGTAACAACAACAACAACAGTAACACCACCAACAACAACAGCAGTAACACCAACAACAACAACAACAGTAACACCAACAACAACAACAGCAGTAATACCACCAACAACAACAACAGTAACACCACCAACAACAACAATAGTAACACCAACAACAACAACAGCTGTAACCCCAACAGTAACAACAGCAGTAACACCACCAACAACAACAACAGTAACACCACCAACAACAACAGCAGTAACACCACCAACAACAACAGTAACACCACCAACAACAACAGCAGTAACACCACCAACAACAACAACAGTAACAGCAGCAGCAACACAGCAGTAACACCACCAACAACAACAGCAGTCACACCACCAACAAAAGCAGTAACACCACCAATAACAACAACAGCAGTTACACCACCAACAACAACAGCAGTAACACCACCAACAACAACAGCAGTAACAACACCGACAACAACAGCAGTAACACCACCAACAACAACAGCAGTAACACCACCAACAACAGCAGCAGTAACACCAACAACAACAACAGCAGTAACACCACCAACAACAACAGCAGTAACACCACCAACAACAACAGCAGTAACACCACCAACAACAACAGCAGTAACACCAACAACAACAACATCAGTAATACCACCAACAACAACAGCAGTAACACCAACAACAGTAACAGCAGTAACACCAACAAAAACAACAACAGTAACACCAACAACAACAACAGCAGTAATACCACCAACAACAACAACAGTAACACCACCAACAACAACAGCAGTAACACCAACAACAACAACGACAGTAACGCCAACAACAACAACAGCAGTAACACTACCAACAACAACAGCAGTAACAACACCAACAACAACAGCAGTAACACCACCAACAACAACAGCAGTAACACCACCAACAACAACAACAGCAGTAACGGCAACAACAACAACAGCAGTAACGCCAGCAACAACAACAACGGTAACACCACCAACAACATCAGCAGTAACACCACCAACAACAACAGTAGTAACACCACCAACGACAACAGCCCCAGCCATAACACCAACAACAACAACAGCAGTAATACCACCAACAACAACAACGGTAACACCACCAACAACAACAATAGTAACACCAACAACAACAACAGATGTAACCCCAACAGCAACAACAGCAGTAACACCACCAACAACAACAACAGTAACACCACCAACAACAACAGCAGTAACACCACCACAAACAGCAGTAACAGCACCAACAACAACAGCAGTAACACCACCAACAACAACAACAGGAACAGCAGTAGCAACACAGCAGTAACACCACCAACAACAACAGCAGTAACACCACCAACAAAAGTAGTAACACCACCAACAACAACAGCAGTAACACCAACAACAACAACAGCATTAACACCACCAACAACAACAACAGTAACACTACCAACAACAACAGCAGTAACACCACCACCAACAGCAGTAATACCACCAACAACAACAGCAGTAACACCAACAACAACAACAACAGTAACACCAAAACAACAACAGCAGTAATACCACCCACAACAACATCAGAAGTAACAACAACAACAACAACAACAGTAACAGTAGCAACAACAACAGCAGTAACACCAACAAAAACAACAGCAGTAACACCAACAAAAACAACAGCAGTAACAACCACAAAAACAACAGCAGTAACACCAACAAAAACAACAGCAGTAACACCAACATCAACAACAGCAGTAACACCACCACCAACAACAACAACAGTAACACCAACAACAAGAGCAGTAACACCACCAACAACAACAGCAGTAACACTAACAACAACAACAACAGTAACACCACCAACAACAACATCAGCAGTAACACCAACAACAACACCACCAGTAACACCAACAACAACAACAACAGTAACACCACCAACAACAACATCAGCAGTAACAACAACAACAACAGTAACACCACCAACATCAACAGCAGTAACACCACCAACAACAACAGCAGTAACACCAACAACAACAGCAGCAGTAACACCAGCAACAACATCAGCAGTAACACCAACAACAAGAGCAGTAACACCACCAACAACAACAGCAGTAACACCAACAACAACAACAACAACAGTAACACCACCAACAACAGCAGCAGTAACAACAACAACAACAACAGTAACACCACCAACAACAGCAGTAACACCACCAACAACAACAACAGTAACACCAACAACAAGAGCAGTAACGCCACCAACAACAACAGCAGTAACACCAACAACAACAACAATAGTAACCCCAACAGCAACAACAGCAGTAACTTCACCAACAACAACAGCAGTAACACCACCAACAACAACAACAGTAACACCGACAGCAACAACAGCAGTAAGAAAGACAACAACAACAACAACAACAGTAACACCACCTACAACAACAGCAGTAACACCACAATCAACAGAAGCAGTAACACCACCAACGACAACAGCCCCAGCAGTAACACCAACAACAACAACAGCAGTAATACCACCATCAACAACACCAGTAACACCACCACCAACAACAGCAGTAACACCAACAACAACAACAGCAGTAACACCACCAACAACAACAACAGTAACACCACCAACAACAACAGCAGTAACACCACCAACAACATCAGTAACACCACCAACAGTAACAGCAGTAACACCAACAAAAACAACAACAGTAACACCAACAACAACAACAGCAGTAATACCACCAACAACAACAACAGTAACACCACCATCAACAACAGCAGTAACACCACCAACAACAACAACAGTAACACCACCACCAACAGCAGTAATACCACCAACAACAACAGCAGTAACACCAACAACAACAACAATAGTAACACCAACAACAACAACAGCAGTAATACCACCCACAACAACAACAGTAACACCACCAACAACAACAGCAGTAACACCAACAGCAACAACAGCAGTAACACCAACAACAACAACAACAGCAGTTACACCAACAACAACAGCAGCAGTGACACCACCAACAACAACAGCAGTAACACCAACAACAACAACAACAACAACTTTAACACCAACAACAAGAGCAGTAACACCACCAACAACAACAGCAGTAACACTAACAACAACAACAACAGTAACACCACCAACAACAACATCAGCAGTAACACCAACAACAACACCAGCAGCAACACCAACAACAACAACAACAGTAACACCACCAACAACAACATCAGCAGTAGCAACAACAACAACAGTAACACCACCAACAACAACAGCAGTAACACCACCAACAACAACAGCAGTAACACCAACAACAACAGCAGCAGTAACACCAGCAACAACATCAGCAGTAACACCAACAACAAGAGCAGTAACACCACCAACAACAACAGCAGTAACACCACCAACAACAACAACAACAGTAACACCACCAACAACATCAGCAGTAACAACAACAACAACAACAGTAACACCACCAACAACAACAGCAGTAACACCACCAACAACAACAACAGTAACACCAATAACAAGAGCAGTAACACCACCAACAACAACAGCAGTAACACCAACAACAACAACAATAGTAACCCCAACAGCAATAACAGCAGTAACTTCACCAACAACAACAGCAGTAACACCACCAACAACAACAACAGTAACACCAACAGCAACAACAGCAGTAACACCACCAACAACAACAACAGTAACACCACCAACAACAGCAGTAACACCACCAACAACAACAGCAGTAACACCACCACCAACAACAACAGTAACAGCAGCAGCAACACAGCAGTAACACCACCAACAACATACAGCAGTAACACCACCAACAAAAGCAGTAACACCACCAACAACAATAGCAGTAACACCAACAACAACAACAGTAACACCAACAACAACAACAGCAGTAATACCACCAACAACAACAACAGTAACACCACCACCAACAACAGCAGTAACACTAATAACAACAACAGCAGTAACACCACCAACAACAACAACAGTAACACCACCAACAACAACAGCAGTAACACCACCAACAACAGCAGTAACACCACCAACAGCAGCAGTAACACCAACAACAACAACATCAGTAACACCACCAACAACAACAGCAGTAACACCACCAACAACAACAGCAGTAACACCACCAACAACAACAACAGTAACACCAACAACAAGAGCAGTAACGCCACCAACAACAACAGCAGTAACACCAACAACAACAACAATAGTAACCCCAACAGCAACAACAGCAGTAACTTCACCAACAACAACAGCAGTAACACCACCAACAACAACAACAGTAACACAGACAACAACAACAGCAGTAACAAAAACAACAACAACAACAACAACAGTAACACCACCTACAACAACAGCAGTAACACCACGAACAACAGAAGCAGTAACACCACCAACGACAACAGCCCCAGCAGTAACACCACCATCAACAACACCAGTAACACCACCACCAACAACAGCAGTAACACCAACAACAACAACAGCAGTAATACCAACAACAACAACAACAGTAACACCACCAATAACAACAGCAGTAACACCACCAACAACAGCAGTAACACCACCAAAAGTAACAGAAGTAACACCAACAAAAACAACAACAGTAACACCAACAACAACAACAGCAGTAATACCACCAACAACAACAACAGTAACACCACCAACAACAACAGCAGTAACACCAACAACAACAGCAGTA
This sequence comes from Eledone cirrhosa, assembly GCA_964016885.1. NCBI lineage: Eukaryota > Metazoa > Mollusca > Cephalopoda > Octopoda > Eledonidae > Eledone > Eledone cirrhosa. The sequence goes on along the minus strand of OZ024741.1, from coordinate 212,572,182 downwards.
ACAACACCAACAACAACAGCAGTAACACCACCACCAACAACAGCAGTAACACCACCAACAACAACAACAGCAGTAACGGCAACAACAACAACAGCAGTAACGCCAGCAACAACAACAACGGTAACACCACCAACAACATCAGCAGTAACACCACCAACAACAGTAGTAACACCACCAACGACAACAGCCCCAGCAGTAACACCAACAACAACAACAGCAGTAATACCGCCAACATCAACAACAGTAACACCACCAACAACAACGATAGTAACACCAACAACAACATCAGCTGTAACCCCAACAGCAACAACAGCAGTAACACCACCAACAACAACAACAGTAACACCACCAACAACAACAGCAGTAACACCACCACCAACAGCAGTAACACCACCAACAACAACAGCAGTAACACCACCAACAACAACAACAGGAACAGCAGCAGCAACACAGCAGTAACACCACCAACAACAACAGCAGTAACACCACCAACAAAAGTAGTAACACCACCAACAACAACAGCAGTAACAACAACATCAGTAACACCACCAACAACAACAACAGTAACACTACCAACAACAACAGCAGTAACAACAACAACATCAGTAACACCACCAACAACAACAACAGTAACACTACCAACAACAACAGCAGTAACAACAACAACATCAGTAACACCACCAACAACAACAGTAGTAACACCACTAACGACAACAGCCCCAGCAGTAACACCAACAACAACAACAGCAGTAATACCGCCAACATCAACAACAGTAACACCACCAACAACAACGATAGTAACACCAACAACAACAACAGCTGTAACCCCAACAGCAACAACAGCAGTAACACCAACAACAACAACAACAGTAACACCACCAACAACAACAGCAGTAACACCACCACCAACAGCAGTAACACCACCAACAACAACAGCAGTAACACCACCAACAACAACAACAGGAACAGCAGCAGCAACACAGCAGTAACACCACCAACAATAACAGCAGTAACACCACCAACAAAAGTAGTAACACCACCAACAACAACAGCAGTAACAACAACAACATCAGTAACACCACCAACAACAACAACAGTAACACTACCAACAACAACAGCAGTAACAACAACAACATCAGTAACACCACCAACAACAACAACAGTAACACTACCAACAACAACAACAGTAACACCACCACCAACAGCAGTAATACCACCAACAACAACAGCAGTAACACCAACAACAACAACAACAGTAACACCAACAACAATAACAGCAGTAATACCACCCACAACAACAACAGTAACACCACCAACAACAGCAGCAGTAACACCACCAACAACAACAGCAGTAACACCAACAACAACAACAACAGCAGTTACACCACCAACAACAACAGCAGTAACAACACCGACAACAACAGCAGTGACACCACCAACAACAGCAGCAGTAACACCAACAACAGCAGCAGTAACACCAACAACAACAACAGCAGTAACACCACCAACAACAACAGCAGTAACACTACCAACAACAACAGCAGTAACACCACCAACAACAACAGCAGTAACACCAACAACAACATCAGTAATACCACCAACAACAACAGCAGTAACACCAACAACAACAACAACAACAACAGTAACACCAACAACAAGAGCAGTAACACCACCAACAACAACAGCAGTAACACTAACAACAACAGCAACAGTAACACCACCAACAACAACATCAGCAGTAACACCAACAACAACACCAGCAGCAACACCAACAACAACAACAACAGTAACGCCACCAACAACAACATCAGCAGTAACAACAACAACAACAGTAACACCACCAACAACAACAGCAGTAACACCACCAACAACAACAGCAGTAACACCAACAACAACAGCAGCAGTAACACCAGCAACAACATCAGCAGTAACACCAACAACAAGAGCAGTAACACCACTAACAACAACAGCAGTAACACCAACAACAACAACAACAACAGTAACACCACCAACAACATCAGCAGTAACAACAACAACAACAACAGTAACACCACCAATAACAACAGCAGTAACACCAACAACAACAACAGTAACACCAACAACAACAACAGGAGTAATACCACCAACAACAACAACAACAGTAAACCCAACAACAAGAGCAGTAACACCACCAACAACAACAGCAGTAACACCAACAACAACAACAATAGTAACCCCAACAGCAACAACAGCAGTAACTTCAGCAACAACAACAGCAGTAACACCACCAACAACAACAACAGTAACACCAACAGCAACAACAGCAGTAACACCACCAACAACAACAACAGTAACACCACCAACAACAACAGCAGTAACACCACCAACAACAGCAGTAACACCACCAACAACAACAGCAGTAACACCACCACCAACAACAACAGTAACAGCAGCAGCAACACAGCAGTAACACCACCAACAACTACAGCAGTAACACCACCAACAAAAGCAGTAACACCACCAACAACAATAGCAGTAACACCAACAACAACAACAGTAACACCAACAACAACAACAGCAGTAACACCACCAACAACAGCAGTAACACCACCAACAACAACAGCAGTAACACCAACAACAACAACAGCAGTAACACCAACAACAACAACAACAGTAACACCAACAACAACAACAGCAGTAATACCACCCACAACAACAACAGTAACACCACCAACAATAACAGCAGTAACACCAACAACAACAACAGCAGTAACACCAACAACAACAACAACAACAGCAGTAACACCACCAACAACAACAGCAGTAACAACACCGACAACAACAGCAGTAACACCACCACCAACAACAGCAGTAACACCATCAACAGCAGCAGTAACACCAACAGCAACAACAGCAGTAACTTCACCAACAACAACAGCAGTAACACCACCAACAACAACAGCAGTAACACCACCAACAACAACAGCAGTAACACCAACAACAACAACATCAGTAATACCACCAACAACAACAGCAGTAACACCAACAACAACAACAACAGTAACACCACCAACAACAGCAGCAGTAACACCAACGACAACAACAGCAGTAACACCAACAATAACAACAGCAGTAACACCAACAACAACAACAACAGCAGTAATACCAACAACAACAACAACAGCAGTAACACCAACAAAAACAACAGCAGTAACACCAACAACAACAACAGCAGTAACGCCAGCAACAACAACAACTGTAACACCACCAACAACATCAGCAGTAACACCACCAACAACAACAGCAGTAATACCACCAACAACAACAACAATAACACCACCAACAACAACAATAGTAACACCAACAACAACAACAGCTGTAACCCCAACAGCAACAACAGCAGTAACACCACCAACAACAGCAACAGTAACACCACCAACAACAACAGCAGTAACACCACCACCAACAGCAGTAACACCACCAACAACAACAGCAGTAACACCACCAACAACAACAGCAGTAACACCAACAACAGCAGTAACACCACCAACAACAGCAGCAGTAACTCCAACAACAACAACAGCAGTAATACCACCAACAACAACAGCAGTAACACCAACAAAAACATCAGAAGTAACAACAACAACAACAACAACAGTAACATTAGCAACAACAACAGCAGTAACACCAACAAAAACAACAGCAGTAACACCAACAAAAACAACAGCAGTAACAACAACAAAAACAACAGCAGTAACACCAACAAAAACAACAGCAGTAACACCAACAACAACAACAGCAGTAACACCACCAACAACAACAGCAGTAACACCAACAACAACAGCAGCAGTAACACCACCAACGACAACAGCCCCAGCAGTAACACCAACAACAACAACAACAACAGTAACACCAACAACAAGAGCAGTAACACCACCAACAACAACAGCAGTAACACTAACAACAAAAACAGTAACATTAGCAACAACAACAGCAGTAACACCAACAAAAACAACAGCAGTAACACCAACAAAAACAACAGCAGTAACAACAACAAAAACAACAGCAGTAACTGTTGTTGGTGTTACTATTGTTTTTGTTGTTGGTGTTACTGCTGTTGTTGTTGTTGGTGTTACTGCTGTTCTTGTTGTTGTTGGTGTTACTGCTGGTGTTGTTGTTGGTGGTGTTACTGCTGGTGTTGTTGTTGGTGGTGTTACTGCTGTTGTTGTTGTTGGTGTTACTGCTGTTGTTGTTGTTGGTGTTACTGCTGTTGTTGTTGTTGTTGGTGTTACTCTTGTTGTTGTTGCTAATGTTACTGTTTTTGTTGTAACAGCAGTTACACCACCAACAACAACAGCAGTAACAACACCGACAACAACAGCAGTAACACCACCAACAACAACAGCAGTAACACCACCAACAACAGCAGCAGTAACACCAACAACAACAACAGCAGTAACACCACCAACAACAACAGCAGTAACACCACCAACAACAACAGCAGTAACACCACCAACAACAACAGCAGTAACACCAACAACAACAACATCAGTAATACCACCAACAACAACAGCAGTAACACCAACAACAACAACAACAGTAACACCAACAACAACAATAATACCACCAACATCAACAGCAGTAACACCACCACCAACAGCAGCAGTAACACCAACAACAACAACAGCAGTTACACCAACAAAAACAACAGCAGTAACACCAACAACAACAACAGCAGTAATACTAACAACAACAACAACAGCAGTAACACCAACAAAAACAACAGCAGTAACACCAACAACAACAACAGCAGTAACACCAACAAAAACAACAGCAGTAACACCAACAACAACAACAGCAGTAACACCAACAACAACAACAGCAGTAACACCACCAACAACAACACCAGCAGTAACACCACCAACAACAACACCAGCAGTAACACCAACAACAACAAGAACAGCAGTAACAGCAACAACAAGAGCAGTAACACCACCAACAACAACAGCAGTAACACCAACAACAAAAACAATAGTAACACCAACAACAACAACAGCTGTAAGCTCAACAGCAACAACAGAAGTAACTTCACCAACAACAACAGCAGTAACACCACCAACAACAACAAGAGTAACACCAACAACAACAACAACAGCAGTAACACCAACAAAAACAACAGCAGTAACACCAACAACAACAACAGCAGTAACACCAACAAAAACAACAGCAGTAACACCAACAAAAACAACAGCAGTAACACCAACAACAACAACAGCAGTAACACCAACAACAACAGCAGCAGTAATGCCACCAACAACAACATCAGCAGTAACACCACCAACAACAAGAGAAGCAGTAACACCAACAACAACAACAACAGTAACACCACCAACAACAGCAGTAACACCACCAACAACAACAACAACAACAGTAACAGTACCAACAACAACAGCAGTAACACCACCAACAACAACAGCAGTAACACCACGAACAACAGCAGCTGTAACACCACCAACGACAACAGCCCCAGCAGTAACACCAAAATCAACAACAGAAGTAATGCCACCAACAACAACGCCAGTAACACCACCAACAACAACAGCAGTAACAGCAACAACAACAACAGCAGTAACACCACCAACAACAACAACAGTAACACCACCAACAACAACTGCAGTAACACCACCAACAACAACAGCAGTAACACCAACAACAACAACAACAGTAACACCAACAACAACAACAGCAGTAATACCACCAACAACAACAAGAGTAACACCACCAACAACAACAATAGTAACACCAACAACAACAACAGCTGTAACCCCAACAGTAACAACAGCAGTAACACTACCAACAACAACAACAGTAACACCACCAACAACAACAGCAGTAACACCACCAACAACAGCAGTAACACCACCAACAACAACAGCAGTAACACCACCAACAACAACAACAGTAACAGCAGCAGCAACACAGCAGTAACACCACCAACAACAACAGCAGTCACACCACCAACAAAAGCAGTAACACCACCAATAACAACAACAGCAGTTACACCACCAACAACAACAGCAGTAACACCACCAACAACAACAGCAGTAACAACACCGACAACAACAGCAGTAACACCACCAACAACAACAGCAGTAACACCACCAACAACAGCAGCAGTAACACCAACAACAACAACAGCAGTAACACCACCAACAACAACAGCAGTGACACCACCAACAACAACAGCAGTAACACCACCAACAACAACAGCAGTAACACCAACAACAACAACATCAGTAATACCACCAACAACAACAGCAGTGACACCAACAACAACAACAACAGTAACACCAACAACAACAACAACAATAATACCACCAACAATAACAGCAGTAACACAACCAACAACAACAGCAGTAACACCACCAACAACAACAACAGTAACACCACCAACAACAGCAGTAACATCAACAACAACAACAGCAGTAACACCAACAAAAACAACAGCAGTAACACCAACAAAAACAACAGCAGTAACACCAACAACAACAACAGCAGTAACACCAACAAAAACAACAGCAGTAACACCAACAAAAACAACAGCAGTAACACCAACAAAAACAACAGCAGTAACACCAACAACAACAACAGCAGTAACACCAACAACAACAACAACAGTAACACCAACAACAACAACAGCAGTAACACCAACAACAACAACAGCAGTAACACCAACAACAACAACAGCAGTGACACCACCAACAACATCAGTAACACCACCAACAGTAACAGCAGTAACACCAACAACAACAACAGCAGTAATACCACCAACAACAACAACAGTAAGACCACCAACAACAACAGCAGTAACACCAACAACAACAACAACAGTAATGCCAACAACAACAGTAATGCCAACAACAACAACAGCAGTAACACCACCAACAACAACAGCAGTAACAACACCAACAACAACAGCAGTAACACCACCAACAACAACAGCAGTAACACCACCAACAACAACAACAGCAGTAACGGCAACAACAACAACAGCAGTAACGCCAGCAACAACAACAACGGTAACACCACCAACAACATCAGCAGTAACACCACCAACAACAACAGTAGTAACACCACCAACGACAACAGCCCCAGCAGTAACACCAACAACAACAACAGCAGTAATACCACCAACAACAACAACAGTAACACCACCAACAACAACAATAGTAACACCAACAACAACAACAGCTGTAACCCCAACAGCAACAACAGCAGTAACACCACCAACAACAACAACAGTAACACCACCAACAACAACAGCAGTAACACCACCACAAACAGCAGTAACAGCACCAACAACAACAGCAGTAACACCACCAACAACAACAACAGGAACAGCAGCAGCAACACAGCAGTAACACCACCAACAACAACAGCAGTAACACCACCAACAAAAGTAGTAACACCACCAACAACAACAGCAGTAACACCAACAACAGCAGTAACACCACCAACAACAGCAGCAGTAACTCCAACAACAACAACAGCAGTAATACCACCAACAACAACAACAGTAACACCACCAACAACAACAGCAGTAACACCAACAACAACAACAGCAGTAACACCAACAACAACAGCAGCAGTAACACCACCAACAACAACAACAGTAACACTACCAACAACAACAGCAGTAACACCACCAACAACAACAGCTGTAACACCAACAACAACAACAACAGTAACACCAACAACAACAACAGCAGTAATACCACCCACAACAACATCAGAAGTAACAACAACAACAACAACAGCAGTAACACCAACAACAATAACAGCAGTAACACCAACAAAAACAACAGCAGTAACAACAACAAAAACAACAGCAGTAACACCAACAAAAACAACAGCAGTAACACCAACAACAACAACAGCAGTAACACCACCAACAACAACAGCAGTAACACCAACAACAACAGCAGCAGTGACACCACCAACAACAACAGCAGTAACACCAACAACAACAACAACAACAGTAACACCAACAACAAGAGCAGTAACACCACCAACAACAACAGCAGTAACACTAACAACAACAACAACAGTAACACCACCAACAACAACATCAGCAGTAACACCAACAACAACACCAGCAGTAACACCAACAACAACAACAACAGTAACACCAACAACAACATCAGCAGTAACAACAACAACAACAGTAACACCACCAACAACAACATCAGCAGTAACACCAACAACAACACCAGCAGTAACACCAACAACAACAACAACAGTAACACCAACAACAACATCAGCAGTAACAACAACAACAACAGTAACACCACCAACAACAACATCAGCAGTAACACCAACAACAACACCAGCAGTAACACCAACAACAACATCAGCAGTAACAACAACAACAACAGTAACACCACCAACAACAACAGCAGTAACACCAGCAACAACAACAGCAGTAACACCACCAACAACAGCAGTAACACCACCAACAACAACAGCAGTAACACCACCACCAACAACAACAGTAACAGCAGCAGCAACACAGCAGTAACACCACCAACAAATACAGCAGTAACACCACCAACAAAAGCAGTAACACCACCAACAACAATAGCAGTAACACCAACAACAACAACAGTAACACCAACAACAACAACAGCAGTAATACCACCAACAACAACAACAGTAACACCACCACCAACAACAGCAGTAACACCAATAACAACAACAACAGCAGTAACACCACCAACAACAACAACAGTAACACCACCAACAACAACAGCACTAACACCACCAACAACAGCAGTAACACCACCAACAACAACAGCAGTAACACCAACAACAACAACAACAGTAACACCAACAACAACAACAGCAGTAATACCACCCACAACAACAACAGTAACACCACCAACAATAACAGCAGTAACACCAACAACAACAACAGCAGTAACACCAACAACAACAACAACAACAACAGCAGTAACACCACCAACAACAACAGCAGTAACAACACCGACAACAACAGCAGTATCACCACCACCAACAACAGCAGTAACACCACCAACAGCAGCAGTAACACCAACAACAACAACAGCAGTAACACCACCAACAACAACAGCAGTGACACCACCAACAACAACAGCAGTAACACCAACAACAACAACAACTGTAACACCAACAACAACAACAGCAGTAACAACACCAACAACAACAGCAGTAACACCACCAACAACAACAGCAGTAACACCAACAACAACAACACCAGTAACACCAACAACAACAACAGCAGTATCACCACCAACAACAACAGCAGTAACAACACCAACAACAACAGCAGTAACACCACCAACAACAACAACAGTAACACCACCAACAACAACAACAGCAGTAACACCACCACCAACAACAACAGCAGTAACAACACCAACAACAACAGCAGTAACACCACTAACAACAACAGCAGTAAGACCAACAACAACAACAACAGTAACACCAACAACAACAACAACAACAATAATACCACCAACAACAACAGCAGTAACACCACCACCAACAACAGCAGTAACACCACCAACAACAGCAGCAGTAACACCAACAACAACAACAGCAGTAACACCACCAACAACAACAACAGCAGTAACAACACCAACAACAACAGCAGTAACACCACCAACAACAACAGCAGTAACACCACCAACAACAACAACAGTAACAGCAGCAGCAACACAGCAGTAACACCAACAACAACAACAGCAGTAACACCAACAACAACAACAGCAGTAACACCACCACCAACAACAGCAGTAACACCACCAACAACCACAGCAGTAACACCAACAAACACAACAGCAGTAACACCAACAACAACAGCAGCAGTAACACCAACAACAACAACAGCAGTAAAACCAACAAAAACAACAGCAGTAACACCAACAACAACAACAGCAGTAACACCAGCAAAAACAACAGCAGTAACACCAACAAAAACAACAGCAGTAACACCACCAACAACAACAGCAGTAACACCACCAACAACAACAGCAGTAACACCACCAACAACAACAGCAGTAACACCAACATAAACAACAGCAGTAACAACAACAAAAACAACAGCAGTAACACCAACAAAAACAACAGCAGTAACACCAACAACAACAACAGCAGTAACACCAACAACAACAACAGCAGTAACACCAACAACAACAACAGCAGTAACACCACCAACAACAACACCAGCAGTAACACCAACAACAACAAGAACAGCAGTAACACCAACAACAAGAGCAGTAACACCACCAACAACAACAGCAGTAACACCAACAACAACAACAACAGTAACACCAACAACAACAACAACAATAATACCACCAACAACGACAGCAGTAACAACACCAACAACAACAGCAGTAACACCACCAACAACAGCAGCAGTATCACCAACAACAACAACAGCAGTAACACCACCAACAACAACAGCAGTAACAACACCGACAACAACAGCAGTAACACCACCACCAACAACAGCAGTAACACCACCAACAGCAGCAGTAACACCAACAACAACAACAGCAGTAACACCACCAACAACAACAGCAGTAACACCACCAACAACAACAGCAGTAACACCACCAACAACAACAGCAGTAACACCAACAACAACAACAGCAGTAATACCACCAACAACAACAGCAGTAACACCACTAACAACAACAGCAGTAACACCAACAACAACAACAACAGTAACACCAACAACAACAACAACAATAATACCACCAACAACGACAGCAGTAACACCACCAACAACAACAGCAGTAACACCACCAACAACAGCAGCAGTATCACCAACAACAACAACAGCAGTAACACCAATAACAACAACAGCAGTAACGCCAGCAACAACAACAACTGTAACAATACCAACAATATCAGCAGTAACACCACCAACAACAACAGCAGTAACACCACCAACAACATCAGCAGTAACACCACCAACAACAACAGCCCCAGCAATAACACCAACAACAACAACAGCAGTAATACCACCAACAACAACAACAGTAACACCACCAACAACAACAGCAGTAACACCAACAAAAACAACAGCAGTAACACCAACAACAACAACAGCAGTAACACCAACAACAACAACAGCAGTAACACCACCAACAAAAACACCAGCAGTAACACCACCAACAACAACACCAGCAGTAACACCAACAACAACAAGAACAGCAGTAACACCAACAACAAGAGCAGTAACACCAACAACAACAACAACAGTAACACCAACAACAACAACAACAATAATACCACCAACAACGACAGCAGTAACACCACCAACAACAACAGCAGTAACACCACCAACAACAGCAGCAGTATCACCAACAACTACAACAGCAGTAACACCAACAACAACAACAACAGTAACACCAACAACAACAACAACAATAATACCACCAACAACGACAGCAGTAACACCACCAACAACAACAGCAGTAACACCACCAACAACAGCAGCAGTATCACCAACAACTACAACAGCAGTAACACCACCAACAACAACAGCAGTAACAACACCGACAACAACAGCAGTAACACCACCACCAACAACAGCAGTAACACCACCAACAGCAGCAGTAACACCAACAACAACAACAGCAGTAACACCACCAACAACAACAGCAGTAACACCACCAACAACAACAGCAGTAACACCACCAACAACAACAGCAGTAACACCAACAACAACAACAGCAGTAATACCACCAACAACAACAGCAGTAACACCACTAACAACAACAGCAGTAACACCAACAACAACAACAACAGTAACACCAACAACAACAACAACAATAATACCACCAACAACGACAGCAGTAACACCACCAACAACAACAGCAGTAACACCACCAACAACAGCAGCAGTATCACCAACAACAACAACAGCAGTAACACCAATAACAACAACAGCAGTAACGCCAGCAACAACAACAACTGTAACAATACCAACAATATCAGCAGTAACACCACCAACAACAACAGCAGTAACACCACCAACAACATCAGCAGTAACACCACCAACAACAACAGCCCCAGCAATAACACCAACAACAACAACAGCAGTAATACCACCAACAACAACAACAGTAACACCACCAACAACAACAGCAGTAACACCACCAACAACAGCAGTAACACCACCAACAACAACAGCAATAACACCACCAACAACAACAACAGTGACAGCAGCAGCAACACAGCAGTAACACCAACAACAACAGCAGTAACACCACCAACAACAACAGCAGTAACACCACCAACAACAACAGCAGTAGCACCAACAAAAACAACAACAGTAACACCAACAACAACAACAGCAGTAATACCACCAACAACAACAACAGTAACACCACCAACAACAACAGCAGTAACACCAACAACAACAACATCAGTAACACCAACAACAACAACAGCAGTAATACCACCAACAACGACAGTTGTAACGACACCAACAACAACAGCAGTAACACCAACAACAACAACAGCAGTAACACCACCAACAACAACAGCAGTAACACCACCAACAACAACAGCAGTAACACCACCAACAACAGCAGCAGTAACACCAACAACAACAACAACAGTAACACCAACAACAACAACAGCAGTAATACCACCCACAACAACAACAGTAACACCACCAACAACAACAGCAGTAACACCAACAACAACAACAGCAGTAACACCACCACCAACAACAACAACAGCAGTAACACCACCAACAACATCAACAGTAACAACAGCAACAACAACAACAGCAGTAACATCACCAACAACAACGACAGTAACACCACCAACAACAACAGCAGTAACACCACCAACAACAACAACAGTAACACCACCAACAACAACAGCAGTAACACCACCAACAACAGCAGTAACACCACCAACAACAACAGCAGTAACACCAACAACAACAACAACAGTAACACCAACAACAACAACAGCAGTAATACCACCCACAACAACAACAGTAACACCACCAACAACAACAGCAGTAACACCAACAACAACAACAGCAGTAACACCACCACCAACAACAACAACAGCAGTAACACCACCAACAACATCAGCAGTAACAACACCGACAACAACAGCAGTAACACCACCAACAACAACAGCAGTAGCACCACCAACAACAGCAGCAGTAACACCAACAACAACAACAGCAGTAACACCACCAACAACAACAGCAGTAACACCACCAACAACAACAGCAGTAACACCACCAACAACAACAGCAGTAACACCAACAATAACAACAGCAGTAATACCACCAACAACAACAGCAGTAACACCAACAACAACAACAACAGTAACACCAACAACAACAACAACAATAATACCACCAACAACAACATCAGTAACACCACTAACAACAACAGCAGTAAGACCAACAACAACAACAACAGTAACACCAACAACAACAACAACAATAATACCACCAACAACAACAGCAGTAACACCACTAACAACAACAGCAGTAAGACCAACAACAACAACAACAGTAACATCAACAACAACAACAACAACAATAATACCACCAACAACAACAGCAGTAACACCACCAACAACAACAGCAGTAACACCACCAACAATAGCAGCAGTAACACCAACAACAACAACAGCAGTAACACCACCAACAACAACAACAGCAGTAACAACACCAACAACAACAGCAGTAACACCACCAACAACAACAGCAGTAACACCACCAACAACAACAACAGTAACAGCAGCAGCAACACAGCAGTAACACCAACAACAACAGCAGCAGCAACACCAACAACAACAACAGCAGTAACACCACCACCAACAACAGCAGTAACACCACCAACAACCACAGCAGTAACACCAACAAAAACAACAGCAGTAACACCAACAACAACAACAGCAGTAACACCAACAAAAACAACAGCAGTAACACCAACAACAACAACAGCAGTAACTTCAACAAAAACAACAGCATTAACACCAACAACAACAACAGCAGTAACACCAACAAAAACAACAGCAGTAACACCAACAAAAACAACAGCAGTAACACCACCAACAACAACAGCAGTAACACCACCAACAACAACAGCAGTAACACCAACAAAAACAACAGCAGTAACACCAACAAAAACAACAGCAGTAACACCACCAAAAACAACAGCAGTAACACCAACAACAACAACAGCAGTAACACCAACAACAACAACAACAGTAACACCAACAACAACAACAGCAGTAACACCAACAACAACAACAGCAGTAACACCAACAACAACAACAGCAGTGACACCACCAACAACATCAGTAACACCACCAACAGTAACAGCAGTAACACCAACAACAACAACAGCAGTAATACCACCAACAACAACAACAGTAAGACCACCAACAACAACAGCAGTAACACCAACAACAACAACAACAGTAATGCCAACAACAACAGTAATGCCAACAACAACAACAGCAGTAACACCACCAACAACAACAGCAGTAACAACACCAACAACAACAGCAGTAACACCACCAACAACAACAGCAGTAACACCACCAACAACAACAACAGCAGTAACGGCAACAACAACAACAGCAGTAACGCCAGCAACAACAACAACGGTAACACCACCAACAACATCAGCAGTAACACCACCAACAACAACAGTAGTAACACCACCAACGACAACAGCCCCAGCAGTAACACCAACAACAACAACAGCAGTAATACCACCAACAACAACAACAGTAACACCACCAACAACAACAATAGTAACACCAACAACAACAACAGCTGTAACCCCAACAGCAACAACAGCAGTAACACCACCAACAACAACAACAGTAACACCACCAACAACAACAGCAGTAACACCACCACAAACAGCAGTAACAGCACCAACAACAACAGCAGTAACACCACCAACAACAACAACAGGAACAGCAGCAGCAACACAGCAGTAACACCACCAACAACAACAGCAGTAACACCACCAACAAAAGTAGTAACACCACCAACAACAACAGCAGTAACACCAACAACAGCAGTAACACCACCAACAACAGCAGCAGTAACTCCAACAACAACAACAGCAGTAATACCACCAACAACAACAACAGTAACACCACCAACAACAACAGCAGTAACACCAACAACAACAACAGCAGTAACACCAACAACAACAGCAGCAGTAACACCACCAACAACAACAACAGTAACACTACCAACAACAACAGCAGTAACACCACCAACAACAACAGCTGTAACACCAACAACAACAACAACAGTAACACCAACAACAACAACAGCAGTAATACCACCCACAACAACATCAGAAGTAACAACAACAACAACAACAGCAGTAACACCAACAACAATAACAGCAGTAACACCAACAAAAACAACAGCAGTAACAACAACAAAAACAACAGCAGTAACACCAACAAAAACAACAGCAGTAACACCAACAACAACAACAGCAGTAACACCACCAACAACAACAGCAGTAACACCAACAACAACAGCAGCAGTGACACCACCAACAACAACAGCAGTAACACCAACAACAACAACAACAACAGTAACACCAACAACAAGAGCAGTAACACCACCAACAACAACAGCAGTAACACTAACAACAACAACAACAGTAACACCACCAACAACAACATCAGCAGTAACACCAACAACAACACCAGCAGTAACACCAACAACAACAACAACAGTAACACCAACAACAACATCAGCAGTAACAACAACAACAACAGTAACACCACCAACAACAACATCAGCAGTAACACCAACAACAACACCAGCAGTAACACCAACAACAACAACAACAGTAACACCAACAACAACATCAGCAGTAACAACAACAACAACAGTAACACCACCAACAACAACATCAGCAGTAACACCAACAACAACACCAGCAGTAACACCAACAACAACATCAGCAGTAACAACAACAACAACAGTAACACCACCAACAACAACAGCAGTAACACCAGCAACAACAACAGCAGTAACACCACCAACAACAGCAGTAACACCACCAACAACAACAGCAGTAACACCACCACCAACAACAACAGTAACAGCAGCAGCAACACAGCAGTAACACCACCAACAAATACAGCAGTAACACCACCAACAAAAGCAGTAACACCACCAACAACAATAGCAGTAACACCAACAACAACAACAGTAACACCAACAACAACAACAGCAGTAATACCACCAACAACAACAACAGTAACACCACCACCAACAACAGCAGTAACACCAATAACAACAACAACAGCAGTAACACCACCAACAACAACAACAGTAACACCACCAACAACAACAGCACTAACACCACCAACAACAGCAGTAACACCACCAACAACAACAGCAGTAACACCAACAACAACAACAACAGTAACACCAACAACAACAACAGCAGTAATACCACCCACAACAACAACAGTAACACCACCAACAATAACAGCAGTAACACCAACAACAACAACAGCAGTAACACCAACAACAACAACAACAACAACAGCAGTAACACCACCAACAACAACAGCAGTAACAACACCGACAACAACAGCAGTATCACCACCACCAACAACAGCAGTAACACCACCAACAGCAGCAGTAACACCAACAACAACAACAGCAGTAACACCACCAACAACAACAGCAGTGACACCACCAACAACAACAGCAGTAACACCAACAACAACAACAACTGTAACACCAACAACAACAACAGCAGTAACAACACCAACAACAACAGCAGTAACACCACCAACAACAACAGCAGTAACACCAACAACAACAACACCAGTAACACCAACAACAACAACAGCAGTATCACCACCAACAACAACAGCAGTAACAACACCAACAACAACAGCAGTAACACCACCAACAACAACAACAGTAACACCACCAACAACAACAACAGCAGTAACACCACCACCAACAACAACAGCAGTAACAACACCAACAACAACAGCAGTAACACCACTAACAACAACAGCAGTAAGACCAACAACAACAACAACAGTAACACCAACAACAACAACAACAACAATAATACCACCAACAACAACAGCAGTAACACCACCACCAACAACAGCAGTAACACCACCAACAACAGCAGCAGTAACACCAACAACAACAACAGCAGTAACACCACCAACAACAACAACAGCAGTAACAACACCAACAACAACAGCAGTAACACCACCAACAACAACAGCAGTAACACCACCAACAACAACAACAGTAACAGCAGCAGCAACACAGCAGTAACACCAACAACAACAACAGCAGTAACACCAACAACAACAACAGCAGTAACACCACCACCAACAACAGCAGTAACACCACCAACAACCACAGCAGTAACACCAACAAACACAACAGCAGTAACACCAACAACAACAGCAGCAGTAACACCAACAACAACAACAGCAGTAAAACCAACAAAAACAACAGCAGTAACACCAACAACAACAACAGCAGTAACACCAGCAAAAACAACAGCAGTAACACCAACAAAAACAACAGCAGTAACACCACCAACAACAACAGCAGTAACACCACCAACAACAACAGCAGTAACACCACCAACAACAACAGCAGTAACACCAACATAAACAACAGCAGTAACAACAACAAAAACAACAGCAGTAACACCAACAAAAACAACAGCAGTAACACCAACAACAACAACAGCAGTAACACCAACAACAACAACAGCAGTAACACCAACAACAACAACAGCAGTAACACCACCAACAACAACACCAGCAGTAACACCAACAACAACAAGAACAGCAGTAACACCAACAACAAGAGCAGTAACACCACCAACAACAACAGCAGTAACACCAACAACAACAACAACAGTAACACCAACAACAACAACAACAATAATACCACCAACAACGACAGCAGTAACAACACCAACAACAACAGCAGTAACACCACCAACAACAGCAGCAGTATCACCAACAACAACAACAGCAGTAACACCACCAACAACAACAGCAGTAACAACACCGACAACAACAGCAGTAACACCACCACCAACAACAGCAGTAACACCACCAACAGCAGCAGTAACACCAACAACAACAACAGCAGTAACACCACCAACAACAACAGCAGTAACACCACCAACAACAACAGCAGTAACACCACCAACAACAACAGCAGTAACACCAACAACAACAACAGCAGTAATACCACCAACAACAACAGCAGTAACACCACTAACAACAACAGCAGTAACACCAACAACAACAACAACAGTAACACCAACAACAACAACAACAATAATACCACCAACAACGACAGCAGTAACACCACCAACAACAACAGCAGTAACACCACCAACAACAGCAGCAGTATCACCAACAACAACAACAGCAGTAACACCAATAACAACAACAGCAGTAACGCCAGCAACAACAACAACTGTAACAATACCAACAATATCAGCAGTAACACCACCAACAACAACAGCAGTAACACCACCAACAACATCAGCAGTAACACCACCAACAACAACAGCCCCAGCAATAACACCAACAACAACAACAGCAGTAATACCACCAACAACAACAACAGTAACACCACCAACAACAACAGCAGTAACACCAACAAAAACAACAGCAGTAACACCAACAACAACAACAGCAGTAACACCAACAACAACAACAGCAGTAACACCACCAACAAAAACACCAGCAGTAACACCACCAACAACAACACCAGCAGTAACACCAACAACAACAAGAACAGCAGTAACACCAACAACAAGAGCAGTAACACCAACAACAACAACAACAGTAACACCAACAACAACAACAACAATAATACCACCAACAACGACAGCAGTAACACCACCAACAACAACAGCAGTAACACCACCAACAACAGCAGCAGTATCACCAACAACTACAACAGCAGTAACACCAACAACAACAACAACAGTAACACCAACAACAACAACAACAATAATACCACCAACAACGACAGCAGTAACACCACCAACAACAACAGCAGTAACACCACCAACAACAGCAGCAGTATCACCAACAACTACAACAGCAGTAACACCACCAACAACAACAGCAGTAACAACACCGACAACAACAGCAGTAACACCACCACCAACAACAGCAGTAACACCACCAACAGCAGCAGTAACACCAACAACAACAACAACAGCAGTAACACCACCAACAACAACAGCAGTAACACCACCAACAACAACAGCAGTAACACCACCAACAACAACAGCAGTAACACCAACAACAACAACAGCAGTAATACCACCAACAACAACAGCAGTAACACCACTAACAACAACAGCAGTAACACCAACAACAACAACAACAGTAACACCAACAACAACAACAACAATAATACCACCAACAACGACAGCAGTAACACCACCAACAACAACAGCAGTAACACCACCAACAACAGCAGCAGTATCACCAACAACAACAACAGCAGTAACACCAATAACAACAACAGCAGTAACGCCAGCAACAACAACAACTGTAACAATACCAACAATATCAGCAGTAACACCACCAACAACAACAGCAGTAACACCACCAACAACATCAGCAGTAACACCACCAACAACAACAGCCCCAGCAATAACACCAACAACAACAACAGCAGTAATACCACCAACAACAACAACAGTAACACCACCAACAACAACAGCAGTAACACCACCAACAACAGCAGTAACACCACCAACAACAACAGCAATAACACCACCAACAACAACAACAGTGACAGCAGCAGCAACACAGCAGTAACACCAACAACAACAGCAGTAACACCACCAACAACAACAGCAGTAACACCACCAACAACAACAGCAGTAGCACCAACAAAAACAACAACAGTAACACCAACAACAACAACAGCAGTAATACCACCAACAACAACAACAGTAACACCACCAACAACAACAGCAGTAACACCAACAACAACAACATCAGTAACACCAACAACAACAACAGCAGTAATACCACCAACAACGACAGTTGTAACGACACCAACAACAACAGCAGTAACACCAACAACAACAACAGCAGTAACACCACCAACAACAACAGCAGTAACACCACCAACAACAACAGCAGTAACACCACCAACAACAGCAGCAGTAACACCAACAACAACAACAACAGTAACACCAACAACAACAACAGCAGTAATACCACCCACAACAACAACAGTAACACCACCAACAACAACAGCAGTAACACCAACAACAACAACAGCAGTAACACCACCACCAACAACAACAACAGCAGTAACACCACCAACAACATCAGCAGTAACAACAGCAACAACAACAACAGCAGTAACATCACCAACAACAACGACAGTAACACCACCAACAACAACAGCAGTAACACCACCAACAACAACAACAGTAACACCACCAACAACAACAGCAGTAACACCACCAACAACAGCAGTAACACCACCAACAACAACAGCAGTAACACCAACAACAACAACAACAGTAACACCAACAACAACAACAGCAGTAATACCACCCACAACAACAACAGTAACACCACCAACAACAACAGCAGTAACACCAACAACAACAACAGCAGTAACACCACCACCAACAACAACAACAGCAGTAACACCACCAACAACATCAGCAGTAACAACACCGACAACAACAGCAGTAACACCACCAACAACAACAGCAGTAGCACCACCAACAACAGCAGCAGTAACACCAACAACAACAACAGCAGTAACACCACCAACAACAACAGCAGTAACACCACCAACAACAACAGCAGTAACACCACCAACAACAACAGCAGTAACACCAACAATAACAACAGCAGTAATACCACCAACAACAACAGCAGTAACACCAACAACAACAACAACAGTAACACCAACAACAACAACAACAATAATACCACCAACAACAACATCAGTAACACCACTAACAACAACAGCAGTAAGACCAACAACAACAACAACAGTAACACCAACAACAACAACAACAATAATACCACCAACAACAACAGCAGTAACACCACTAACAACAACAGCAGTAAGACCAACAACAACAACAACAGTAACATCAACAACAACAACAACAACAATAATACCACCAACAACAACAGCAGTAACACCACCAACAACAACAGCAGTAACACCACCAACAATAGCAGCAGTAACACCAACAACAACAACAGCAGTAACACCACCAACAACAACAACAGCAGTAACAACACCAACAACAACAGCAGTAACACCACCAACAACAACAGCAGTAACACCACCAACAACAACAACAGTAACAGCAGCAGCAACACAGCAGTAACACCAACAACAACAGCAGCAGCAACACCAACAACAACAACAGCAGTAACACCACCACCAACAACAGCAGTAACACCACCAACAACCACAGCAGTAACACCAACAAAAACAACAGCAGTAACACCAACAACAACAACAGCAGTAACACCAACAAAAACAACAGCAGTAACACCAACAACAACAACAGCAGTAACTTCAACAAAAACAACAGCATTAACACCAACAACAACAACAGCAGTAACACCAACAAAAACAACAGCAGTAACACCAACAAAAACAACAGCAGTAACACCACCAACAACAACAGCAGTAACACCACCAACAACAACAGCAGTAACACCAACAAAAACAACAGCAGTAACACCAACAAAAACAACAGCAGTAACACCACCAACCACAACAGCAGTAACACCACCAACAACAACAGCAGTAACACCAACAAAAACAACAGCAGTAACACCAACAAAAACAACAGCAGTAACACCAACAAAAACAACAGCAGTAACACCAACAACAACAACAGCAGTAACACCAACAACAACAACAGCAGTAACACCAACAACAACAACAGCAGTAAAACCACCAACAACAACAACAGTATCACCAACAACAACAACAGCAGTAACACCAACAAATACAAAAGCAGTAACAACAACAAAAACAACAGCAGTAACACCACCAACAACAACAGAAGTAACACCAACAACAACAACAGCAGTAACACCAACAACAACAACAGCAGTAACACCAACAACAACAACAGCAGTAAGACCAACAACAACAACAACAGTAACACCAACAACAACAACAACAATAATACCACCAACAACAACAGCAGTAACACCACCAACAACAACAGCAGTAACACCACCAACAATAGCAGCAGTAACACCAACAACAACAACAGCAGTAACACCACCAACAACAACAACAGAAGTAACAACACCAACAACAACAGCAGTAACACCACCAACAAAAACAGCAGTAACACCACCAACAACAACAACAGTAACAGCAGCAGCAACACAGAAGTAACCCCAACAACAACAGCAGCAGCAACACCAACAACAACAACAGCAGTAACACCACCACCAACAACAGCAGTAACACCACCAACAACCACAGCAGTAACACCAACAAAAACAACAGCAGTAACACCAACAACAACAACAGCAGTAACACCAACAAAAACAACAGAAGTAACACCAACAAAAACAACAGCAGTAACACCAATAACAACAACAGCAGTAACGCCAGCAACAACAACAACTGTAACAATACCAACAATATCAGCAGTAACACCACCAACAACAACAGCAGTAACACCACCAACAACATCAGCAGTAACACCACCAACAACAACAGCCCCAGCAATAACACCAACAACAACAACAGCAGTAATACCACCAACAACAACAACAGTAACACCACCAACAACAACAGCAGTAACACCAACAAAAACAACAGCAGTAACACCAACAACAACAACAGCAGTAACACCAACAACAACAACAGCAGTAACACCACCAACAAAAACACCAGCAGTAACACCACCAACAACAACACCAGCAGTAACACCAACAACAACAAGAACAGCAGTAACACCAACAACAAGAGCAGTAACACCAACAACAACAACAACAGTAACACCAACAACAACAACAACAATAATACCACCAACAACGACAGCAGTAACACCACCAACAACAACAGCAGTAACACCACCAACAACAGCAGCAGTATCACCAACAACTACAACAGCAGTAACACCAACAACAACAACAACAGTAACACCAACAACAACAACAACAATAATACCACCAACAACGACAGCAGTAACACCACCAACAACAACAGCAGTAACACCACCAACAACAGCAGCAGTATCACCAACAACTACAACAGCAGTAACACCACCAACAACAACAGCAGTAACAACACCGACAACAACAGCAGTAACACCACCACCAACAACAGCAGTAACACCACCAACAGCAGCAGTAACACCAACAACAACAACAACAGCAGTAACACCACCAACAACAACAGCAGTAACACCACCAACAACAACAGCAGTAACACCACCAACAACAACAGCAGTAACACCAACAACAACAACAGCAGTAATACCACCAACAACAACAGCAGTAACACCACTAACAACAACAGCAGTAACACCAACAACAACAACAACAGTAACACCAACAACAACAACAACAATAATACCACCAACAACGACAGCAGTAACACCACCAACAACAACAGCAGTAACACCACCAACAACAGCAGCAGTATCACCAACAACAACAACAGCAGTAACACCAATAACAACAACAGCAGTAACGCCAGCAACAACAACAACTGTAACAATACCAACAATATCAGCAGTAACACCACCAACAACAACAGCAGTAACACCACCAACAACATCAGCAGTAACACCACCAACAACAACAGCCCCAGCAATAACACCAACAACAACAACAGCAGTAATACCACCAACAACAACAACAGTAACACCACCAACAACAACAGCAGTAACACCACCAACAACAGCAGTAACACCACCAACAACAACAGCAATAACACCACCAACAACAACAACAGTGACAGCAGCAGCAACACAGCAGTAACACCAACAACAACAGCAGTAACACCACCAACAACAACAGCAGTAACACCACCAACAACAACAGCAGTAGCACCAACAAAAACAACAACAGTAACACCAACAACAACAACAGCAGTAATACCACCAACAACAACAACAGTAACACCACCAACAACAACAGCAGTAACACCAACAACAACAACATCAGTAACACCAACAACAACAACAGCAGTAATACCACCAACAACGACAGTTGTAACGACACCAACAACAACAGCAGTAACACCAACAACAACAACAGCAGTAACACCACCAACAACAACAGCAGTAACACCACCAACAACAACAGCAGTAACACCACCAACAACAGCAGCAGTAACACCAACAACAACAACAACAGTAACACCAACAACAACAACAGCAGTAATACCACCCACAACAACAACAGTAACACCACCAACAACAACAGCAGTAACACCAACAACAACAACAGCAGTAACACCACCACCAACAACAACAACAGCAGTAACACCACCAACAACATCAGCAGTAACAACAGCAACAACAACAACAGCAGTAACATCACCAACAACAACGACAGTAACACCACCAACAACAACAGCAGTAACACCACCAACAACAACAACAGTAACACCACCAACAACAACAGCAGTAACACCACCAACAACAGCAGTAACACCACCAACAACAACAGCAGTAACACCAACAACAACAACAACAGTAACACCAACAACAACAACAGCAGTAATACCACCCACAACAACAACAGTAACACCACCAACAACAACAGCAGTAACACCAACAACAACAACAGCAGTAACACCACCACCAACAACAACAACAGCAGTAACACCACCAACAACATCAGCAGTAACAACACCGACAACAACAGCAGTAACACCACCAACAACAACAGCAGTAGCACCACCAACAACAGCAGCAGTAACACCAACAACAACAACAGCAGTAACACCACCAACAACAACAGCAGTAACACCACCAACAACAACAGCAGTAACACCACCAACAACAACAGCAGTAACACCAACAATAACAACAGCAGTAATACCACCAACAACAACAGCAGTAACACCAACAACAACAACAACAGTAACACCAACAACAACAACAACAATAATACCACCAACAACAACATCAGTAACACCACTAACAACAACAGCAGTAAGACCAACAACAACAACAACAGTAACACCAACAACAACAACAACAATAATACCACCAACAACAACAGCAGTAACACCACTAACAACAACAGCAGTAAGACCAACAACAACAACAACAGTAACATCAACAACAACAACAACAACAATAATACCACCAACAACAACAGCAGTAACACCACCAACAACAACAGCAGTAACACCACCAACAATAGCAGCAGTAACACCAACAACAACAACAGCAGTAACACCACCAACAACAACAACAGCAGTAACAACACCAACAACAACAGCAGTAACACCACCAACAACAACAGCAGTAACACCACCAACAACAACAACAGTAACAGCAGCAGCAACACAGCAGTAACACCAACAACAACAGCAGCAGCAACACCAACAACAACAACAGCAGTAACACCACCACCAACAACAGCAGTAACACCACCAACAACCACAGCAGTAACACCAACAAAAACAACAGCAGTAACACCAACAACAACAACAGCAGTAACACCAACAAAAACAACAGCAGTAACACCAACAACAACAACAGCAGTAACTTCAACAAAAACAACAGCATTAACACCAACAACAACAACAGCAGTAACACCAACAAAAACAACAGCAGTAACACCAACAAAAACAACAGCAGTAACACCACCAACAACAACAGCAGTAACACCACCAACAACAACAGCAGTAACACCAACAAAAACAACAGCAGTAACACCAACAAAAACAACAGCAGTAACACCACCAACCACAACAGCAGTAACACCACCAACAACAACAGCAGTAACACCAACAAAAACAACAGCAGTAACACCAACAAAAACAACAGCAGTAACACCAACAAAAACAACAGCAGTAACACCAACAACAACAACAGCAGTAACACCAACAACAACAACAGCAGTAACACCAACAACAACAACAGCAGTAAAACCACCAACAACAACAACAGTATCACCAACAACAACAACAGCAGTAACACCAACAAATACAAAAGCAGTAACAACAACAAAAACAACAGCAGTAACACCACCAACAACAACAGAAGTAACACCAACAACAACAACAGCAGTAACACCAACAACAACAACAGCAGTAACACCAACAACAACAACAGCAGTAAGACCAACAACAACAACAACAGTAACACCAACAACAACAACAACAATAATACCACCAACAACAACAGCAGTAACACCACCAACAACAACAGCAGTAACACCACCAACAATAGCAGCAGTAACACCAACAACAACAACAGCAGTAACACCACCAACAACAACAACAGAAGTAACAACACCAACAACAACAGCAGTAACACCACCAACAAAAACAGCAGTAACACCACCAACAACAACAACAGTAACAGCAGCAGCAACACAGAAGTAACCCCAACAACAACAGCAGCAGCAACACCAACAACAACAACAGCAGTAACACCACCACCAACAACAGCAGTAACACCACCAACAACCACAGCAGTAACACCAACAAAAACAACAGCAGTAACACCAACAACAACAACAGCAGTAACACCAACAAAAACAACAGAAGTAACACCAACAAAAACAACAGCAGTAACACCAACAACAACAACAGCAGTAACACCACCAACAACAACAGCAGTAACACCACCAACAACAACAGCAGTAACACCAACAAAAACAACAGCAGTAACACCAACAAAAACAACAGCAGTAACACCAACAACATCAACAGCAGTAACACCAACAAAAACAACAGCAGTAACACCAACAACAACAACAGCAGTAACACCAACAAAAACAACAGCAGTAACACCAACAAAAACAACAGCAGTATCACCAACAACAGAACAGCAGTAACACCACCAACAACAACAGCAGTAACACCACCAACAACAACAGAAGTAACACCAACAACAACAACAGCAGTAACACCAACAACAACAACAGCAGTAACACCAAGAAAAATAACAGCAGTAACACCAACAACAACAACAGCAGTAACACCAACAAAAACAACAGCAGTAACACCAACAAAAACAACAGCAGTAACACCAACAACAACAACAGCAGTAACACCAACAACAACAACAGCAGTAACACCACCAACAACAACATCAGCAGTAACACCACCAATAACAACACCAGCAGTAACACCAACAACAACAAGAACAGCAGTAACACCAACAACAACAACAACAGTAACACCACCAACAACAACATCAGCTGTAACAACAACAACAACAACAACAGTAACACCACCAACAACAACAGCAGTAACACCACCAACAACAACAGCAGTAACACCAACATCAACAGCAGCAGTAACACCACCAACATCATCAGCAGTAACACCAACAACAACAACAACAGTAACACCAACAACAAGAGCAGTAACACCACCACCAACAAGAGCAGTAACACCAACACCAAAAACAATAGTAACACCAACAACAACAACAGCTGTAACCCCAACAGCAACAACAGAAGTAACTTCACCAACAACAACAGCAGTAACACCACCAACAACAACAACAGTAACACCGACAGCAACAACAGCAGTAACAAAAACAACATCAACAAATACAACAGTAACACCACCTACAACAACAGCAGTAACACCACCAACGACAACAGCCCAAGCACTAACACCAACAACAACAACAGCAGTAACACCTCCAACAACAACACCAGTAACACCACCAACAACAACAGCAGTAACACCAACAACAACAACAACAGCAGTAAAACCAACAACAACAACAGCAGTAACACCAACAACAACAGCAGCAGTAACACCAACAACAACCACAACAGCAGTAACACCAACAACAACAACAGCAGTAACACCAACAACAGCAGCAGTAACACCAACAACAACCACAACAGCAGTAACACCAACGACAACAACAGCAGTAACACCAACAACAACAACAGTAGTAACAACAACAACAACAACAGCAGTAACAACAACAACAACAACAGTAACACCAACAACTACAACAGCAGTAACACGAACAACAACAACAGCAGTAACACCACCAACAACAATAGCATTAACACCATCAACAACAACAGCAGTAACACCACCAACAACAGCAGCTGTAACACCACCAACAACATCAGCAGTAACAACAACAACAACAACAGCAGTGACACCAACAACAACAACAGCAGTAACACCAACAACAACAACAGCAGTAATACCAACAACAACAACAGCAGTAACACCAACAAAAACAACAGCAGTAACACCAACAACAACAACAGCAGTAACACCAACAAAAACAACAGCAGTAACAACAACAAAAACAACAGCAGTAACACCAAAACAACAGCAGTAACACCAACAACAACAACAGCAGTAACACCAACAACAACAACAACAGCAGTAACACCAACAAAAACAACAGCAGTAACACCAACAACAATAACAGCAGTAACACCAAGAAAAACAACAGCAGTAACACCAACAAAAACAACAGCAGTAACACCAACAACAACAGCAGTAACACCACCAACAACAACAGCAGTAACACCACCAACAACAGCAGCAGTAACACCACCAACGACAACAGCCCCAGCAGTAACACCAACAACAACAACAGCAGTAATACCACCAACAACAACAACAGTAACATCACCAACAACAACAGCAGTAACACCACCAACAACAACAGCAGTAACAGCAATAACAACAACAACAGTAACACCAACAACAACAACAGCAGTAATACCACCAACAACAACAACAGTAACACCACCAACAACAACGACAGTAACACCAACAACAACAACAGCAGTAATACCACCAACAACAACAACAGTAACACCACCAACAACAACATCAGTAACACCAACAACAACAAGAGCAGTAACACCACCAACAACAACAGCTGTAACGACACCAACAACAACAGCAGTAACACCACCAACAACAACAGCAGTAACACTACCAACACAGCAGCAGTAACACCACCAACGACAACAGCCCCAGCAGTAACACCAACAACAACAACAGCAGTAATACCACCAACGACAACAACAGTAACACCACCAACAACAAGAGCAGTAACACCACCAACAACAGCAGTAACACCACCACCAACAACAGCAGTAACACCAACAACAACAATAACAACAACAGTAACACCACCAACAACAACAGCAGTAATACCACCAACAACAACAACAGTAACACCACCAACAACAACAACAGTAACACCAACAACAACAAGATCAGTAACACCACCAACAACAACAGCTGTAACAACACCAACAACAACAGCAGTAACACCACCAACAACAACAGCAGTAACACCACCAACAACAGCAGCAGTAATACCAACAACAACACAGCAGTAAAACCACCACCAACAACAGCAGTAACACCACCAACAACAACAGCAGTAACACCAACAACAACAACAACAGTAACACCACCAACAACAACAGCTGTAACACCACTAACAACAACAGCAGTAACACCAACATCAACAGCAGCAGTAACACCAACAACAACAGCAGCAGTAACAATAACAACAACAACAACAGCAGTGACACCAACAACAACAACAGCAGTAACATCAACATCAACAGCAGCAGTAACACCAACAACAACAGCAGCAGTAACACCAGCAGCAACAACAACAGAAGTGACACCACAAACGACAACAGCACCAGCAGTAACACCAACAAAAACAGCAGTAACAACAACAACAACAACAACAATAGCAACACCAACAACAACAGCAGTAACACCAACAACAACAGCAGCAGTAACACCAACAACAACAACAATAGTAACACCACCAACAACAACAACAACAGTAACACCACCAACAACAACAGCAGTAACACCGACAGCAACAACAGCAGTAACACCACCAACAACAACAACAACAGCAGTAACACCACCAACAACAACAGCAGTAACACCACCAACAACACCAACAGTAACACCACCAACGACAACAGCCCCAGCAGTAACAACAACAACAACAACAACAGTAACACCAACAACTACAACAGCAGTAACACCACCAACAACAACAACCGTAACATCGACAGCAACAACAGCAGTAACACCAACAACAGCAACAACAACAGCAGCAACACCAACAACAACAACAACAACAGCCCCAGCAGTAACAACAACAACAACGGCAGCTGTAACACCACCAACAACAACAGCAGCAGTAACACCACCAAAAACAACGACAGCAGTGATACCAACAACAACAACAACAGTAACAGCAACAACAACAACAACAGCAACAGTAACACCACCAACAACAACAGCAGTAACACCAACAACAACAACAGCTGTAACACCAACAACAACAACAGCAGTAACACCACCAACAACAACAGCAGTAACACCAACAACAACAACAGCAGTAACACCACCAACAACAACAACAGTAACACCACCAACAACAACAGCAGTAACACCAACAACAACAACAGCAGTAACACCAACAACAACAACAGCAGTAACACCACCAACAACAACAGCAGCAACAACACCAACAACAACAGCAGTAACACCACCAAGAACAACAGCAGTAACACCACCAACAACAACAACAGCAACACCAGCAGCAACACAGCAGTAACACCAACAACAACAACAGCAGTAACACCAACAACAACAACAGCAGTAACACCAACAACAACAACAGCAATAATACCACCAACAACAACAGCAGTAACACCAACAACAACAACAGCAGTAAAACCACCAACAACAACAGCAGTAACACCACCAACAACAACAGCAGTAACACCAACAACAACAACAGCAGTAAAACCACCAAAAACAACAGTAGTAACACCAACAACAACAACAACAGTAACACCACCAACAACAAAAACAGCAGTGACACCACCAACAACAACAGCAGTGACACCGCCAACAACAACAGTAGTAACACCACGAACAACATCAGCATTAACACCAACTACAACTGCAGTGACACCAACAACAATAACAGCAGTAACAACAACAACAACAACAGCAATAACACCAACGACAACAACATAAGTAACACCAACAACAACAACAGCAGTGACACCAGCAACAACAACAGTAGTAACACCACCAACAACATCAGCAGTAACACCAACAACAACAACAACAACAGCAGTAACACCAATAACAACAACAGCAGTAACACCAACAACAACAACAGCAGTAACACCAACAACAACAGCAGTAACACGAACAACAACAACAGCAGCAGTACCAACACCAACAACAACAAGAGCAGTAACACCAACAACAACAACAGCAGTAACACCACCACCAACAACCACAACAGCAGTAACACCACCACCAACAACAACAGCAGTAACACCACCACCAACAACAACAGCAGTAACACAGATAACAACAACAGCAGTAACGCCAGCAACAACAACAACTGTAACACCACCAACAACATCAGCAGTAACACCATCAACAACAACAGCAGTAACACCACCAACAGCACTAGCAGTAACACCACCAACAACAGCAGTAACACCACCAGCAACACCACCACCAACGACAACAACAACAGCAGTAACAACAACAACAACAACAGCTGTAACAACAACAACAACAACAGCAGTGACACCAACAACAACAACAGCAGTAACACCAACAACAACAGGAGCAGTAACACCAATAACAACAGCAGCAGTTACACCAACAACAACAACAGCAGTAACACCAACAACAACAACAACAGCAGTAAAACCAACAACAACAACAGCAGTAACACCAACAACAACAGCAGCAGTAACACCAACAACAACAACAACAGCAGTAACACCAACAACAACAACAGTAACACCACCAACAACAACAGCAGTAACAACAACAACAACAACAGTAACACCAACAACTACAACAGCAGTAACACGAACAACAACAACAGCAGTAACACCAACAACAACTACAACAGCAATAACATCTGCAGCAACAACAACAGCAGTAACACCACCAACAACAACAGCAGTAACACCATCAACAACAACAGCAGTAACACCACCAACAACAGCAGCTGTAACCCCACCAACAACATCAGCAGTAACAACAACAACATCAACAACAGCAGTGACACCAACAACAACAACAGCAGTAACACCAACAACAACAGCAGCAGTAACACCAACAACAACAGCAGCAGTAACAGCAGCAGCAACAACAACAGCAGTGACACCACAAACGACAACAGCACCAGCAGTAACACCAACAAAAACAGCAGTAACAACAACAACAACAACAACAATAGCAACACCAACAACAACAGCAGTAACACCAACAACAACAGAAGCAGTAACACCAACAACAACAATAATAGTAACACCACCAACAACAACAACAGCAGTAACACCACCAACAACAACAGCAGTAACACCGACAGCAACAACAGCAGTAACACCACCAACAACAACAACAGCAGTAACACCACCAACAACAACAGCAGTAACACCACCAACAACAGCAACAGTAACGCCACCAACGACAACAGCCCCAGCAGTAACAACAACAACAACAGCAGTGACACCAACAACAACAACAACAGCAGTAACACCACCAACCACAACAGCAGTAACAACAACAACAACAACAGTAACACCACCAACAACAACAACCGTAACATCGACAGCAACAACAGCAGTAACACCAACAACAGCAACAACAACAGCAGTAACACCAACAACAACAACAACAGCCCCAGCAGTAACAACAACAACAACGGCAGCTGTAACACCACCAACAACAACAGCAGCAGTAACACCACCAAAAACAACGACAGCAGTGACACCAACAACAACAACAACAGTAACAGCAACAACAACAACAGCAGTAACACCAAAAACAACAACAACAGTAACACCAACAACAACAGCAGTAACACCAACAACAACAACAGCAGCAGTAACACCACCAACAACAACAACAGCAGTAACACCACCAACAACAACAGCAGTAACACCACCAACTACAGCAGCAGTAACACCACCAACAACAACAGCAGTAACACCACCAACAACAACAGCAATAACGCCACCAACAACAACAGCAGTAACACCACCAACAACAACAGCAATAACGCCACCAACAACAACAGCAGTAACACCACCAACAACAACAGCAGTAACACCACCAACAACAACAGCAGTAACACCAACAACAACAACAGCAGTAACACCACCAACTACAGCAGCAGTAACACCACCAACAACAACAGCAGTAACACCACCAACTACAGCAGCAGTAACACCACCAACAACAACAGCAGTAACACCACCAACAACAACAGCAGTAACACCAACAACAACAACAGCAGTAACACCACCAACAACAACAGCAGTAACACCACCAACAACAACAGCAGTAACACCAACAACAACAACAGCAGTAACACCACCAACAACAACAGCAGTAACACCACCAACAACAACAGCAGTAACACCAACAACAACAACAGCATTAACACCACCAACAACAACAGCAGTAACACCAACAACAACAACAGCAGTAACACCAACAACAACAACAACAGCACTAATAGCAACAACAACAACAGCAGTAACACCAACAACAACAACAGCAGTAACACCAACAACAACAGTAACACCACCACCAACAACAGCAGCAGTAACAGCAACAACAACCACAGCAGTAACACCAACAACAACAACAGCAGTAACAGCAACAACAACAACAGCAGTAACAACAATAATAACAACAGTTACACCACCATCAACAACAACAGCAGTAACACCACCAACAACAACAGCAGTAACAACAACAACAACAACAACAACAACAACAGTAACACCACCACCAACAACAACAGCAGTAACACCAACAACAACAACAGCAGTAACACCAGCAACAACAACAACAGCAGTAACGCCAGCAACAACAACAACTGTAACACCACCAACAACGCCAGCAGTAACACCAACAACAACAGCAGCAGTAACACCAACAACAACAGCAACAGTAACACTAACAACTACAACAGCAGTAACACCAGCAGCAACAACAACAGCAGTAACACCACCAACAACAACAGCAGTAACAACAACAACAACAACAACGGTAACACCACCATCAACAACAACAGCAGTGACACCACCAACAACACCAGCAGTAACACCAGCAGCAACAACAGCAACAGCAACAACAACAGCAACGTAATTAACTAACGCAACAACAACTTCATGACAACTGCTGCAGCAGCAACAACAATATTAGTAGGAGAAGAAGCAACTGCAGCGTCAGCAGCAATAGCAACAGCAGTAACACCAACAACACAACAGTAGTAACACCATCAACAAGAGCAGCAGTTACAACAACAACAACAACAACAACAACAGCAGTAACACCAACAACAAAAATAACAGCAGTAACACCAACAACAACAACAGCTGTAACACCAACAACAACAGCAGTAACACCACCAACAACAACAGCAGTAACACCAACAACAACATCAACAGCAGTGACACCAATAACAACAACAGTAGTAACACCAACAACAACAACAACAGTAACACCAACAACAACAACAACAGCAGTGACACCACCAACAACAACAGTAGTAACACCAACAACAACAACAATACCAGTGACACCACCAACAACAACAGCAGTAACACCACCAACAACAACAGTAGTAACACCACCAACAACAACAACAACAACAGTAACAGCAACAACAACAGCAGCAGCAGTAACACCAACAACAACAGCAGCAGTAACACCAACAAGAACAACGACAGCAGTGACACCAACAACAACAACAACAACACTAACAGCAACAACAACAGCAGCAGCAGTAACACCAACAACAACAGCAGCAGTAACACCAACAACAACAACAGCAGTAACACCAACAACAACAACAGCAGTAACACCAACAACAACAACAGCAGTAACACCAACAACAACAGCAACAGTAACACCAACAACTACACCAGCAGTAACACCACCAACAACAGCAGTAACACCAACAACAGCAGCAGTAACACCAACAACAACAGCAGCAGTAACACCAACAACAACAACAGCAGTAACACCAACAACAACAACAGCAGTAACACCAACAACAACAACAGCAGTAACACCAACAACAACAACAGCAGTAACACCAACAACAACAACAGCAGTAACACCAACAACAACAACAGCAGTAACACCAACAACAACAACAGCAGTAACACCAACAACAACAGCAACAGTAACACCAACAACTACACCAGCAGTAACACCAGCAGCAACAACAATAGCAGTGACACCACCAACGACAACAGCACCAGCAGTAACACCAACAACAACAACAGCAGTATCACCAACTACAGCAGCAGCAGTAACACCACCAACGATAACAGCCCCAGCAGTAACAACAACAACAACAACAGCAGTGACACCAACAACAACAACAGTAGTAACACCAACAACAACAACAGCAGTAACACCAACAACAACAACAACAGTAACACCACCAACCACAACAGCAGTAACAACAACAACAACAACAGTAACACCACCAACAACAACAACAATAGTAACACCAACAACAACAACAGATGTAACCTCAACAGCAACAACAGCAGTAACACCAACAACAACAGCAGTAACACCACCAACAACAGCAGCAGTAACACCACCACCAACAACACAGCAGTAACACCAACAACAACAGCAGCAGTAACACCAGCAGCAACATCACAGCAGTGACACCAACAACAACAGCAGCAGTAACACCAACAACAACAGCAGTAACACCACCAACAACAGCAGCAGTAACACCACCACCAACAACACAGCAGTAACACCAACAACAACAGCAGCAGTAACACCACCACCAACAACACAGCAGTAACACCAACAACAACAGCAGCAGTAACACCAGCAGCAACATCACAGCAGTGACACCAACAACGACAGCAGCATCAGCAGTAACACCAACAACAACAACAGCAGTAACACCAACAACAACAACAGCAGTAACACCACCAATAACAACAGCAGTAACAAC
The DNA here is from genome assembly GCA_964016885.1 of Eledone cirrhosa. Classification (NCBI taxonomy): domain Eukaryota; kingdom Metazoa; phylum Mollusca; class Cephalopoda; order Octopoda; family Eledonidae; genus Eledone; species Eledone cirrhosa. The sequence continues at coordinate 212,535,877 of OZ024741.1, read as the reverse complement.
AACAACAACAACAACAACAACAACAGTAACACCACCATCAACAACAACAGCAGTTTACACCACCAACAACACCAGCAGTAACACCAACAGCAACAATAGCAACAGCAACTACAACAGCAACGTAAGTAACTAACGCAACAACAACTTCATGACAACTGCTGCAGCAGCAACAACAATATTAGTAGGAGAAGAAGCAACTGCAGCGTCAGCAGCAATAGCAACAGCTGTAGGACCAACAACAGTAGTACAACTACTACAGCAACAACAGAAACAGCAGCAAGTAATCATCATCAACTACAACAACAGTAGTAGCAGCAATAAGCACATAACAGCAGCAAAAACAATTCCAATAGCAGCAGCAGCAACTGCAGAATCCGCAGTAGCAACAAAAATCCCAACAGCAGCAATAAGAGCAACTACAACAATGACAGCAACAATTACAATAGCAATAGCACTAGCAACAACTGCAGAATAGCAGCAACAACAACAACAACCACAAAAGTAGCAACAACAGCAGAACAACAGCAACAACAATTATAAAAGCAAACACATCAACAGCAACTTCAGAAGCAGCAGTAACAACAACAACAATAGCAGCAGCAACAAGAATCGCAACAGCCAGCTCCAGCAACACCAGCAGCACCAGCAACACCAGCAACACCAGCAACACCAGCAGCAGCAGCAGCAGCAGCCACAACAAGAACAACGACAACAACACCAGCACCAACTTCAAAAGCAGCAGTAAAACCACCAACAACAACAGCAGTAAAACCACCAACAAAAACACCAGTAACACCACCAACAACAACAACAGTAACACCAACAACAACAACAGCAGTAACACCACCAACAACAACAGCAGTAACACCAACAACAACCGCAGCAGTAACACCACCAACAACAACAACAGTAGTAACACCAACAACAATACCAGCAGTTACAACAACAACAACAACAGCAGTAACACCAACAGCAACAACAGTAGTAACACCACCAACAACAACAGCAGTAACACCGACAGCAACAACAGCAGTAACACCAACAACAACAACAACAGCAGTAACACCACCAACAACAACAACAGTAACACCAACAACAACAACAGCAGTAACACCACCAACAACAACAACAGTAACACCAACAACAACAACAGCAGTAACACCACCAACAACAACAGCAGTAACACCAACAACAACCGCAGCAGTAACACCACCAACAACAACAACAGTAGTAACACCAACACCATACCAGCAGTTACAACAACAACAACAGCAGTAACACCAACAACAACAACAGTAGTAACACCACCAACAACAACAGCAGTAACACCGACAGCAACAACAGCAGTAACACCAACAACAACAACAACAGCAGTAACACCACCAACAACAACAGCAGTAACACCAACAACAAAAATAACAGCAGTAACACCAACAACAACAACAACAGCAGTAACACCACCTACAACAACAGCAGTAACACCGACAGCAACAACAGCAGTAACACCAACAACAACAGCAGTAACACCACCAACAACAACAGCAGTAACACCAACAACAACAACAGTAGTAACACCACCAACAACAACAGCAGTAACACCGACAGCAACAACAGCAGTAACACCAACAACAACAACAACAACAGCAGTAACACCACCAACAACAACAGCAGTAACACCAACAACAACAACAGCAGTAAAGCCACCAACAACAACAGTAGTAACAACAACAGCAACAACAGCAGTAACACCAGCAGCAACAACAGCAACAGCAACTACAACAGCAACATAAGTAACGAACGCAACAACAACTTCATGACAACTGCTGCAGCAGCAACAACAATATTAGTAGCAGAAGAAGCAACTGCAGCGTCAGCAGCAATAGCAACAGCTGTAGGACCAACAACAGTAGTACAACTACTACAGCAACAACAGAAACAGCAGAAAATAATCATCATCAACTACAACAACAGTAGTAGCAGCAATAAGCACATAACGGCAGCAAAAACAGTTCCAATAGCAGCAGCAGCAACTGCAGAATCCGCAGAAGCAACAAAAAGCCCAACAGCAGCAATAAGAGCAACTACAACAATAACAGCAACAATTACAATAGCAATAGCACTAGCAACAACTGCAGAAGCAGCAGCAACAACAACCACAACATTAGCAACAACAGCAGAACACAGCAACAACAATTATAATAGCAAACACATCAACACCAACTTCAGAACCAGCAGTAATAACAACAACAGCAGCAGCAACAAGAATCGCAACAGCCAGCTCCAGCAACACCAGCAGCACCAGCAACACCAGCAACACCAGCAACACCAGCAGCAGCAGCAGCCACAACAACAGCAACGACAACAACACCAGCACCAACTTCAAAAGCAGCAGTAAAACCACCAACAACAACAGCAGTAACACCAACAACAACAACAGCAGTAACACCACCACCACCAACAGCAGTAACAGCAACAACCACAACACAGTAACACCAACAACAACAGCAGTAGTAACACCAACAACAACAACAGCAGTAACACCAACAACAACAGCAGCAGTAAAACCACCAACAATGTCAGCAGCAATAACACCAACAACAACAGTAGTAACACCAACAACAACAACAGCAGTAACACCACCAACAACAACAGCAGTAACACCAACAACAACAGCAGCAGTAACACCAACAACAACAGCAGCAGTAACACCAACAACAACAATAGCAGTAACACCAACAACAACAGCAGTAGCACCAACAACATCAACAGCAGTAACACCAACAACAACAGCAGTAACAACAACAACAACAACAGTAACACCAACAACAACAACAGTAGTAACACCACCAACAACAACAGCAGTAACACCACCAACGACAACCGCACCAGCAGTAACAACAACAACAACAATAGTAACACCAACAACAACAACAGCAGTGACACCAACAACAACAACAGCAGTAACACCAACAACAACAGCAGCAGTAACACCAACAACAACAGCAGCAGTAACACCAACAACAACAACAGCAGTAACACCAACAACAACAACAGCAGTAACACCAACAACAACAACAGCAGTAACACCAACAAAAACAGCAACAGTAACACCAACAACTACAACAGCAGTAACACCAGCAGCAACAACAACATCAGTAACACCACCAACAACAACAGCAGTAACACCAACAACAACAACAGTAGTAACTCCAACAACAACAACAGCAGTAACACCACCAACAACATCAGCAGTAACACCACCAACAACAACAGTAGTAACACCACCAACAACATCAGCAGTAACACCACCAACAACAACAACAACAACAGTAACAGCAACAACAACAACAGCAGTAACACCAACAACAACAACAGCAGTAACACCAACAACAACAACAGCAGTAACACCACCAACAACAACAGCAGTAATGCCAACAACAACAACAACAGTAACAGCAACAACAACAACAGCAGTAACACCAACAACAACAATTGCAGTAACACCAACAACAACAACAACAGTAACAGCAACAACAACAACAGCAGTAACACCAACAACAACAACAGCAGTAACACCACCAACAACAACAGCAGTAACACCAACAACAACAACAACAGCAGTGACACCAACAACAACAACAACAACAGTAACAGCAACAACAACAGCAGTAACACCAACAACAACAACAGCAGTAACACCACCAACAACAACAGCAGTAACACCAACAACAACAACAACAGCAGTGACACCAACAACAACAACAACAACAGTAACAGCAACAGAAACAACAGCAGTAACAGCAACAGCAACAACAGCAGTAACACCAACAACAACAACAGCAGTAACACCACCAACAACAACAGCAGTAACACCACCAACAACAACAGCAGTAACACCAACAACAACAACAGCAGTAACACCAACAACAACAACAACAGTAACAGCAACAACAACACAGCAGTAACACTAGCAACAACAACAACAGTAACACCGACAGCAACAACAGCAGTAACACCAACAACAACAACAGCAGTAACACCACCAACAACAGCAGCAGTAACACCAACAACAACAACAGCAGTAACACCAACAACAACAACAGCAGTAACACCACCAACAACAACAGCAGTAACACCAACAACAACAACAGCAGTAACACCACCAACAACAATTGCAGTAACACCAACAACAACAACAACAGTAACAGCAACAACAACAACAGCAGTAACACCAACAACAACAACAGCAGTAACACCAACAACAACAACAGCAGTAACACCAACAACAACAACAGCAGTAACACCACCAACAACAACAGCAGTAACACCAACAACAACAACAGCAGTGACACCAACAACAACAACAACAACAGTAACAGCAACAGCAACAACAGCAGTAACACCAAGAACAACAACAGCAGTAACACCAACAACAACAACAGCAGTAACACCACCAACAACAACAGCAGTAACACCACCAACAACAACAGCAGTAACACCAACAACAACAACAGCAGTAACACCAACAACAACAACAGCAGTAACACCGACAGCAACAACAGCAGTAACACCAACAACAACAACAACAGCAGTAACACCACCAACAACAGCAGCAGTAACACCAACAACAACAACAGCAGTAACACCAACAACAACAACAGCAGTAACACCAACAACAACAACAACAGCAGTAACACAGACAGCAACAACAGCAGTAACACCAACAACAACAACAACAACAGCAGTAACACCACCAACAACAGCAGCAGTAACACCAACAACAACAACAGCAGTAACACCAACAACAACAACAGCAGTAACACTACCAACAACAGCAGCAGTAATACCACCAACAACAGCAGCAGTAACACCAACAACAACAACAGCAGTAACACCAACAACAACAACAGCAGTAACACCACCAACAACAACAGCAGTAATACCACCAACAACAACAGCAGTGACATCACCAACAACACCAGCAGTAACACCAACAACAACAACAGCAGTAACACCAACAACAGCAGTAACACCACCGCCAACAACAACAGTAACACCAGCAACAACTCCAGCAGTAACATCAGCAGCAACAACAGCAACAGCAATACCAACAGCAACTACAACAGCAACAGTAGCAACAACAGCAGCAACAACAGCAACAACAATTATAATAGCAAACACATCAACATCAACTTCAGAAGCAGCAGTAACAACAACAACAACAACAGCAGCAACAAGAATCGCAACAGCCAGCACCAGCAACACCAGCAACACCAGCAACACCAGCAGCTGCAGCACCACCCCAACAACAACAACAACAACAGCAACACCAGCACCAACTTCAAAAGCAGCAGTAGCCACAACAACAATAAGAACAACTGCAGCACCAACTTCAAAAGCAACAGTAGCCACAACAACAAGAACCACATCAATATCAGCACCAACTTCAGAAACAGCAGTAGCCACAACAAGAACAACAACAACAGCAATAACTTCAAAAGCAGCAGTAGCCACAATAACAACAACAACAACAACAGCAATAACTTCAGAAGCAGCAGTAGCCACAACAACAACAACAACAGCAATAACTTCAGAAGCAGCAGTAGCCACAACAACAACAACAACAGCAACAACTTCAGAAGCAGCAGTAGCCACAACAACTGCAGCACCAACCTCAGAGGCTCCAGTAACTACAACAACAACTTCAGTAACAACAACACGAACCACAATAGCACCATCAGCAACTTCAGAAGCATCAGTAGCCGGCACAACAACAACAACAACAACAACAACAACAACACCAGCACCAACTTCAGAAGCACCAGTAGCCGGCACAACAACAACACCAACTGCAACTACAGCAACAACAACAACAACAACTGCAGCAACAGAAACAGCGAGAACGACAACAACTGCAGCACCAACTTCAGAAGCAGCAGTAGCCACAACAACAACAACAACAACAACAACAACACCAGCACCAACTTCAGAAGCAGCAGTAGTCACAACAACAACAACAGCAACAACAACACCAGCACCAACTTCAGAAGCAGCAGTAGCCACAACAACAACAACAGCAACAACAACACCAGCACCAACTTCAGAAGCAGCAGTAGCCACAGCAACAACAACAACACCAGCACCAACTTCAGAAGCAACAGTAGCCACAACAACAACAACAGCAACAACAAAACCAGCACCAACTTCAGAAGCAGCCTCAGCCACAACAACAACAACGACAACAACTGCAGCGCCAACTTCAGTAGCCACAACAACAACAACAACAACAACAACAACAACACGCCATATTTAGAGAGAGATATCTATAGTAATCTAACAATATTTTACCATACCACACTACAGCCATTATCATTTCGTTGACTAGAGCCTACCAGGATTTCTTTTATTTACGTATATTATTTATATAATAATTGTTTATACTTTTGGCAAAAGGACAGCAATTATCTCAGTGTATTACTGGTACTTTATTTTATCGACCCCGTAAGAATGAAAGTCTAGGTTAACCTCGGCATGATTTGTCTTCAGAATGGCAAGGGCCGTAGCTCTATGCGTCAGAGCATTGTGTCCGACCTTCTATCAATACTGTCAATCCACCTTATAATAATTGTTTCTACTTTTGGCACAAGGACAGCAATTATTCAGTAGATTACTGGTACTTTATTTTATCGATCCCGTAAGGATGAAAGGCAAAGTTAACCTCGGCGGGATTTGAACTCAGATCATAAAGGGCCGTAACTCTATGATGCACAGCATGGCGTCCGACTCTCTACCAATACTGTTAATCCAAAGCGTTTCTCAGTTAGGAACAAGGCCGACATTTGGGGGAGGGTTATGGGAGAGTCGATTAAATCGACCCCAGTGCATTACTGGATTTGATTTCATTGACCCCTGTAAAGATGAAAGGCAAAGATAACCTCGGCGGCATTTGAACACGGATTGTAAAGGGACGTAAATCGGCCCAAGTGTCTTACTGGTGCTTTATTTTATCCACCCCGTAAGTAAGGAATAGAAAGCGAACTTTGGTGGGATTTGAACTCAGATTGTAAAGGCGCATAAATAGACCCCAGTGTGTTACTGGTGCTTTATTTTATCGACCCCGTAAGAATGTAAGGCAAAGCTAACCTCAGTGGGATTTGAACTCAGAATGTAAATGCGCACACATAGACCCCAGTATCTTTCTGGTGCTATGGTTTATTAACCCTGTAAGGATGAATGGCAAGGCTAACCACGATAGGATTTGAATTCAGAACGTAAAGTGACGTAAATGTACGTCTAAAAGAAGGTTGTCCGACGCTCTACCCATACTAACAATCAAGCGCCCTTATTTATAATAATATTTATAATAATGTTAAAAACAGGCATAATAATAATAATATCTAATTCACGAACAAGGCCAGTAATTTGTGGACAGCGGATTACATAAACCCCAGTGCGACATTGTCACTTTATTTTACTTCAAATAGACGGATACCTATTAAAGTTGACTTCGGACGTAAAACGCTTAAAAATCATAATAATTGTTTCTACTTTAGGCACAAGGCCAGCAATTACCTTAGTGCATTACTGGTACTTTATTTTATCGACCCCGTAAGGATGAATTAAAAATCATAATAATTTGAATTTGAAGGGTCACTACCCTTCAAATACAAATTATTAGGAAGTTGATTAAATCGGTCCGCGATCTCGGACAGGTCTATCTGACATTACTTCCATGCCTGCGATGTTTGTCTCGAACAGGCTGCATTGCCAAGCCAGGGATTTCTGCTACTTTATTTTATCGACAGATTAAAGGTGGAGGTAACTTCGGCGGGATTTGAACTCAGAACTTAAATGGTCATATTTTTATTCCGCGAACCATAGTGTCTGGCGTTCTACCAATACTGCCAATCCATCGCCCTCAATAATAATTGTTTCTACATTTGGCACAAGGCCAGCAATTATCTCAGTGTATTACTGGTACTTTATTTTATCGACCCCGTAAGGATGAAAGGCAAAGTTAACCGTGGCGGGATTTGAACTCAGACCATAAAGGGCCGTAATAATAATGGTTTCTTATATAGGCACAAGGCCAGCAATTTCGGGGGAGAGGAAAGTCGATTAAATTGACTTCAGTGCGTGACTGATACTTTATTTCATCCGTAAGGATGAAAGGCAAAGTTAACCTCAATTCAGATCATAAAGGACCATAACTCTATGTTTCAAAGCATGGTGTCTGACCCTCTACCGATACTGCAAATCCACCTCCCTAATGATAATAATAATAATGCTTTCTTTATTAGCCACAAAGGCCGAAAAATGTCAGACAATACAAAAAACAGCGAGAGTTGTGTCTTACAAAAGAAGGAAAGAATTGAAAATGTGCAAACATAACAAACAATAAATTAATGACAATATAAATTACCCCGTGGAAAGGAGGACTACCCAGGTGTAGCTTAGGAACTCCACAGATCCTAAACAGACCCAACCTCCAAGAACACCATAGGAAGAAGTCTCTCTCCTCTCGGAACTGGTGTCGTCAGAGTAGGCCCATCCACTTTTATATTCTCGATATATTCAACCACCTTTTAACAAATGTACTGGTGTGCAGCAATTCCTTCTCCATCCTCACATCCCTTTCCGTGTGGAAATTGAAAAGATTGATGAGGGCTTGAACGAAATGGAAAGTATCTCTCTTCACTCCTTTCAACCGCGTCCGCAACACAAGTTAGTTCCCTAAACCCAGAGAACTATCTGCTCTTTCCGGCTAAAAGATATCGGTGGTGCCATCTTCACAATGTACTCAATCTATAGCCAGATCCGTCATACATGTGATAATACTGTTTAACTAAACACTACAAGTCAAGTCAGTAATGCACAGCAACTGGATAACTGCGTGCTCAAAAGTTCGATCACTCTGCGGTCATCTTGGACAGGTCTATCTGACAGCACTTCCGTGCCGGCGATGTTTGTCTCGAACAGGCAGTAATTCCGGTTGCATTGCCAAGCCAGGGATTTGTGGAAATTATCCATAGTCCTCGGCTTGAAAGTTCTCTGGAACAGACTGGTTAGTTTGATTTCGTCGACACGCATAACACTAGTGCACTATAGGAGACTAAAGTGGAATTTCTTCTGACTACATTGCCCGAGTGGTAGCGGACTGTGAGCGCCTAACAATATTTCTGTTGCCTGGTGCCTAATCTTGGACTTTGCTTGATTCACAACGGCAGCTCAGTAATAGACACGAGCTGTGGAGTGACCTGTCCGACAAACGGTGATCGCACTATATGATCGCACAAATCCTGTTGTCCGCCGCTCTACCGGTACATCTAATCCCCTGCTCTATCAATACAGCTAATCTATAACAACAACAACAACAACAACAATAATAATAGCGATTCCTAATATAGACACAAGCCCAACAATTGGGGGGGGGGGTAAAAGTCGATAAAACGACCCTAGTTCGACACAGGTACTTTATTTTATCGACCACATAAGGATGAAAGGCAAAGCTAACCTCGGCGGGGTATAAACACACAACGTAAAGAGCCATAACTCTATGCTACAAGCATGTTGTCCGACGCCCTACTGATGCTGCCAATCCATCAAAATAACAACAATAACAGCAGCAGCAACAAGAACAACAGCAACAGCAGCAACAACCAAAATATTATTAAATATAAAAGAATGTTGCATTACTATCGCGTTCTCTACTCTAGTTATTAATATAGCACTTTAGTAATTTCCTCTGGATTTTTCTTTTTTCTGAAAACTATCAAGAACTGCTCTGGCTATGAGAAATAATTAATAGTGCAAAACACCCATCCACCACAACCTATTGATCGTATTGAATTTCGATGAATCTTCTTTTACGTAAAATTAATTTCCTCCCCACATATCCTTCCGCAAGATCTAGAAGGCCATGTTTCTGTATAATTGTGTTGTAAAACACAGTAAGAAAGACAGAGTCGATCTTAACGTGTGAGGAAATTAGCCTTAATGTTTCTGGGCCGGTGCAGTACAGGTCGCCGAATGAGAATTCACTAAGCCTTAAATATAAATATATACAATGTACTATATGTGTGTGTTGTGGGGATGCGTATGTATATATATATATATATATATATATATATATATATATATATATATAACGAAGGAAATGTGGTAAGGAACCAGGTGGACCATAACGCACCAAAGTACTCAATACTTGAGGTAGTAGAGTGGGTAATAGGAACCAGTAAGACCCCGACAGCTGAGCTCAAGCCGTTTCGACGGCTAATTCTCATATATATATATATATATATATATATATATATATATATATATATATATCATTCACTTCATTATAGCTGCAGAACTATAATACGGATTGCATAGACATAAACACACAGGCACACATACACACACACATACACACACATATACATACACACAGACACACACACATACACAAACACCCCCCCCCCCCACACACACACACACACACTACACATATATATATATGTATAAATGTATACATATGTATATGTATATATATATATATGAGTGTGTATGAGTGTGTGTGTACGTGTGCATATGTGTGTGTGTAAGAGAAAGAGAGAGAGAGAGTGAGAGAGAAAGAAAGAGAGAGAGAGTGAGAGTAAAGAGCAAACAAAGAGAGAAAGAACGTGAATAATTTAGAAAGGTGAGTCAGGGAAATTTTAAATAGTGCATGTGTAAGAATGACACGAATCAGTTTAACATTTAATTAGAGATTTTGGAGAGCAGGTGAAAGGAAGTCTATAAAGGGTGTATGCATGTGTTATGGGTGGAGAACTATTGGCATTTCTTGTCTAAATGGATACCATCAAATTGAAAACAAATTCCCCAAAATGTACAAGCAAGAATTCATATATGTGTATAGTATTAGTTATACTATTTATGGTTATGTAAATACAAAACCTTAAGCAGTTATAAGTATTTTACACACACCCCAAATAGTGGTAGGCAGTAATGTATTACTACCTTATTACCAGTAAGTTAAGTAGCTCAATGTAAAAACATCACATGATTTACAGAGCAGTTATATGAAATATAAGAATCAAAGAACTGTTCAAAACATTATTGTGCTTACAGCTGTTTCCTCCAAACCGAGGTTTGGATTCTTCGGAGCAATTTATTATATTTCATATATTTCATATATGTTTATAACCACTTTTAGTGTCAGCGTAAATATGTGTTCGTATTTCAAATGGTGTCTATATACATGCCTACATATATATATATATATATATGAAACGAGAGGAGGTGTGTGGTTACTAAACAAGAGGAGAAAGGAAGAAAGGAGATTTCTTCGTCAGCTGTAAATGTTTCCCGATCCGATGCTTCGGCGCTGAATTATAGGACATCGGTGGAGTTCGGGTGCGCCAGAGGAGGAAAAGGAGAGAGAAAGATATATATATATATATGTAAATATGCATACCAATTATAGCACATATATACCCTAGAAACGATCGTTAAATAGTGAACTTTTTTTGTTTAATATAAGGAATTGTTTGTTCATTATTTGTTTAATATTTTATCTTGACTCTGTATACCGTTTATCTTTCACCGAAATTGGATTTTCATTACATCTCTTCTTTCCATGATATCCGGAATACATTGAGTTCTTCATACGGATTGGACACTACCGTAAACTCTTGGTAGATTTATCTACATATATATATATATATATATATATATATATATATATATATATATATATATATATATATATATATATATATATATATATACATATATATATATATATATATATATGATGGCTGCAAACATTGCTAAGTGTATTGCAATCGCTTGTCAAATTACAGAGTTCGTTGTACTTTTAGGCTACGGCCAGCCACACGAACCCGTAACAGGTCCTGAACAAGCAATAATGCTTGTGCTTTGAAGGTTTTTTAAGCGGGGAAAGGCCTTGCAGTCGACCAATCCCTCTGAGCATCGAAAACACTACCCGAAAAGGATAACTGGTCAACGTTATCAGATATTTCCTAAGCCACAGGTTTTTTTTCAGAGTTTCCTTCTCTTAGAAAGATGTTGTTACAAAAACTAGGGGCCTTTCACTCCCACGTAAAAAAATGTATTATTTGGATGGCCGTTGTCTCTGCTATGTATATATATATATATATATTCTCTCTCTCTCTCTCCCTCTCTCTCTCTCTCTCTCTCTCTCTCTCTCTCCCCTCTCTCTCTATCTATCTCTCTCCTCTGTATATATATATATATATATAGTGGTAGAACACTGGAAGGTAATATCCGTAGTGGTAGAGCACTCAGTCCATGGAACGAGTTAGGTAGATGTGGTTGCGCAACAGTTAGTTCACCATACCGAGAACAATTGTTTCATCTTAGCGGATCCTCAGCTCGTAATGGACATGGTTGTACGGAACAGGAAGGATAACCGTACGAACGGTCATGCGAATAAACGGTCAATTCACTCACGCAATATTAAATTGCGTGCGAGAGGTTTAAGGGAGATAACTGCGAAAGTCCGAAAGTTTCTAGTTGATAAGAAAAATAGGATGTTGTTGTAATTAAATCCGAAGCTTTGTCGTTATGTAAGAGGTGTTTCCAGACGTGTGGACAACGTGTGAATAATTCATTTTGAGTTTACGCAATCGCTATTGCGTAATCTCTTTAGAATATTTATTCGTTCATCAATACACAGCCCACACGATGGATTGTCCCTTGCGTATGGCTTGGACTTAGTGATGGCTTTCCATTGGATGGAGTAGTCCATACTTGAGTCCTTGAGGGACCATACGTGGCTCGCGAGTTTCGTGGATGAATGTCTGTTCCGGTACCTAAAGGGCGACTGGTGGTTCAGGAAGCGTTCCTTAAATCGGCCCTCCACCAAACCCACACACACACACACACACACTAACATATATATATATATATATATATATATATATATATATATATATATATATATATATATATATATATATAGAGAGAGAGAGAGAGAGAGAGAGAGAGAGAGAGAGAGACAGAGAGTGAATATATATATATATATATATATATATATATATATATATATATATATATATATATATATATATATATATATATATATATAGCTGAGTCAACAGCCATCGAAATAGTACTTTTTTTTTCAAACGAGTATATATATATATATATATATATATATAGTAATAATAATAAAATTGAAGATCCCGTTAAGGGTGAAAGCAGCGATTCTTTGCTTAAATTTTAATCTGTTATTTTAATAAATATATATATATATATATATATATATATATATATTTCTTTTGCGATGTTTTTTATATGAAATCGTGTGTCAAAACAAATATTGTTAAACTTGGGGAGGGTCATATTGTTGTAATAATATTGTCAGAATTAATAGCAGAACACACTCTCTGTTTGGTTGGTTGGTATTCGCTTCTGTATCTTTTATATCAGTTAACTCATTCGGTCCTCAATGTTTATCATTGACTGACCAACGGTCAAAAATACAGATATAATATAGATATAAACATATATATATCATCTAACAAAGTTCTTTCGTTGCACATCTTCAACATCGTCAGTGGTGCTATTATCTTCTTCCTGTTGTATTGTATATCTACGCCATCTTTATTTTATTTGTTTTAAATTCTATGTTGTCTATGTTACCGTCATGTTGTTGTAGACAACATAGAAATTAAAATAATATCTAAACATTGGAGTAACGATGCTGAGTTGTGCTGTTTTTGAAATACATCTTCTAACAGAGATAGATGCTAGCGTGGTCCCGTAACTCCTGAAGGAGTCATAGGGCGCTATTTTTACATGACACATTTCTGAGCTGATGGAGTTCATCCGTCAGAAAATCTGACTACACAAGATTTTATTCAGAGAATGTTCGATAGTTGGAGAAAGGAAATAAGAAAGATATATAGAGGATGAATCGACCCCAGAACCAGTCTGGTACTTTTATTTCGACTTCGAAAGTATGAAAGGCGGAATTTGAACTAAGAGAGAAGAGAATCTAAACGATTACTGCAAATCATTCAATTCCACGTTCTAACGACTCTGCCAATTTGCCGCTAGCATAGCTAGATGATAAGGTTTTTAAACTCCTCTATACACAACAGTATGTAAAATTCACGAGTTGATCGCACAACAAAATCCCACCGACGGAGGATCCATCATTATTATTTCACAAGGGCGGTGAATTGGCAGTATCGGTAGAGGGTCGGACGCCATTCTTTCCAGCATAGTTACGTCCATTTATCGGGGTCGATGAAATAAAGCACCAACAATACACTGGGTAATTGCTGGCCTTGTGCTAAAATTTGAAACAATTATTTCACAAGTCCAGAGAGTATAAGTATATACTAGTGGTTCCTAATAGTTTGGGCACCATGCCCCTTCTCAACATCTCTAAAATGATTATGCATCGCTTTGATATGAATTATCCATCTTTGATATGAAATGCCCCACTTTGATATAGAAATAACTATAATCAACTGCAATAGGTAAACAAATTAGCGTGAAGATGGTGCCAGATGCACAATGACATGTCTTGTATGGAGGAGGGTGAGACAGGAGTTTCCAACAGAAATGTGTACCGCAGATACCTTGGTGTAAAAGTAATAAAGTAAAACCTGTTTGTTTACATTAACATCATTTTCAAATAGCCTCCATTAAATATCCAAATTGCCCGCCTCTAGGTGTGGGTCAAACTTTGCATACAATAGATCAAACTATCAAAATTTGGAGAATGGTAAGTCCTTAGTTTTTCTATAATTAATAACGGAATGGTATGTTTTTCATTGGTTGTGAAAACTACTTGTGTATCCGGGAGAAAAGGTTAATTCTGTACAAAATCAATAAGATTCTTGCAAACACGTATATTTATTTCCTAAATGATAGGATTTCAGTGTTACTGATCCATGCTTGGATCTGTTGCGTAGATGTATTTCCAGAAATGTGATGCAGCTTCCCAAACAATCGATCTCGCACAGGATTTCTGGTCAATTAAACCATTGTATAACTAGATCAGATTGTGAATACACATTTGTTATCTGGGAAGGCCAAGTCACTAGAATTTGATTATGCCAGTGTGTGTTGTTGTTTATCATCGAATCATTGTTTCATTGCATAGGACATAAAACTAATATTATTGTGTAACGCAGTGTACTGAATATATTTATACATATATATTTTAAGCCTCCTTTCAATTATTTATGTATATATATATATATAAATATATGTGTGTGTGTGTAGATAGATAGATAGATAGATAGATAAATATAGCCTCCTCTCAATAGCTTCAATTATATATATACTTCAAATATATATATATGTAGTTTCTGAATTTGTTTAGCAAGATTTTTTATTGGCAACATGACCCTCCCAAAGTATAACTATATATATATATGTATATATATATATACTTATATATACTTATATATATATACTTATATATACTTATATATATATACTTATATATACTTATATATATATATATATATATATATATATATATATATATATATATATATATATATATATATCTGTATATATATATATATATATATATATATATATATATATATATATATATATATATATATATATACTTATATATACTTATATATATATATATATATATATATATATATATATATATATATATATATATATATATATATATCTGTATATGTGTGTGTGTGAGTGTGTTTTTGTATAAATATATATATACATATATATATATGCCAAACTGAAACTGTAGTAATTGTTTCTCATGATGATACTAAATTCTGAACGATAATGTATATATAATAATGTATATATAATACATCTTCAAGCACAATTAAATCAGCGAGTATTTAGTGATGTGTATGAACAAGGAACAGCCATTGGCTTTGAAGCATGTGATCATGTGATATTGATTGTTGAAATAATAGTGTATAAGAATTATCATCTCATCTTTTACTGTAAGAGTTGTCTTCTCTTGAGGAGTAGCTAGCTGGCTTTTCCTGCTACAGATATAATGATATCAAACACAACGATGCAAAGCGAAGATGAAATGATTACTAATCGTGTTTCTTATCAAAGATATACGTACAATAATCTCTGATAACAATGTCGGTTATGTCAGCCGTATCAAAGTGCTAAGAGAGATAAACGCCCGTTCGATGTGTACATAACAACACGCACTGAATCACACTCGTTAAACAGTCAGTTAAGTTGTTCATGTAATAGCATCGTTGTGTGAAGTAAAAGGAATATGTTTCTACATATAGGCATATATATATATATATATAGTCTTACACACACACGCACACACACACGCACACACACACGTATATATATATATATATATATATATATATATATATAAATTAGGATTGGTGCTCTGAAATAGGGATGCATACATGAATGTATGTATAGGATATATTTAGCAATATCTCTCTCTCTCTCTCTATATATATATATATATATATATATACAAATATATACTTATGTATACTTTTATATATGGATACGTGTATATATATATGCATAATAATATACATCTATATGTGTACTTATACGTACGTTTACATATGTATGCATGTGTATATATATATATATATATATATATATATATATATTTACATGCAGCGATGTCGGTAAGTTCGTGTAAAGTAACACATGCAGTTTTAGAATAGTTTTAAAAGACGAAAGGTTAAACTATTTCACCATAAATAATGAAAAATCTGTTGTTCATACGTTCAACAGATGTGAAGATTACAAGAGGTTAACATGTACGATAACTCCTCAGATATATAAGGCAACTAACTGTACAATACTACAAGGATAGTAGTCAAAGAGGCGTTTATAATGATGACGTTGATGACGATCGTATTGATGATGATTATGCTATTGAGGGTATTGATGTTGTTGGTGATGATGATGATGACGATGATGATGATGGTGATGATGATGATGATGGTGATGATGATGATGCTGATGCGGAGGAGGAGGAGGAGGAGGAGGAGGAGGAGGAGGCGTAGGGGGGAGGTGGAGCGTGATGATGATGATGTTGATTGCCAAGATGACGAGGTTGATGAGGGTGGCGAGAGTTATGTCAGAGGCGAGGATGGTGATGATGATGACGATGATGATGATGATAGCGAGGGTGATGATAGCTATGGGGATTATAGAAATGTTATGATGATGATGATGATGATGAGGAGGATATCGACAATAATGATGATAGAGGATGATGAGGATTATGATAATGATGATGATGATGAGTTCGACGATGATGATAGCGATGATGATGGCTTTGATGACGATAAAGACGTTAATGACAATAATAGTTATGATGCTGGTAATAACAAAGGCTATGATGATGATGGATATTAGTAATGATTATTAGTATCTTTTTCTTTCTGATGAGTATGATGATATTAGGTATGTTTCTTATAAGGATTATGTCAAGTCCTCGTTTCATGTGGGGAAATATCTTCTCGGGTTACTGTATAGTTTCGATTGATTATTCTGTTTAACTATTTAATAGTCAAACCTAACGCTTTCGAAGTACAAATTCGCTTAATGATTCCTACAGCGATTGTTTATCTGTTTTACATCTCAGGACTGATGAATAAAGTTTAAAAATGGCGGCCATGTGATGAGCCTCGTTTTGGTCTAATGATAACACTGGTCTAAAAACATCTAACTGATAAAATGACAAGAGAGTCAATCATATTGGAGGCCTCCCCTCAGCCTCGGCTGATAGAATAGAGAAGGCGTTTCCCTGGAGGACTGAAAGGGAGACGCGCTGGAAAAGCCATTCCAGCTCGCAAGGCTCACATCTCTGGCTGGCCAGCTCAGCGCCTATGGTGGTTAATAGGGAGGTAGCCCTAGGGCCGAGGACACCAGAAGTCTCCACTGCCAAGGGTACAACCGCAAACCTGTCAGAGAGCGACCGGTATTTGAAGAGTTTTCGGCATACAGCGGATGCGAATTCGACCCCCCTGCCCACTAAACTTCCGTCTCACGTGTTTTCTATTCCCAACTTCTTCAACTGTCCTATAGTTAAATATGTGCTGTAGTAACTTATAAGCTAACATATTGCAACATTTTTGTAGATACTTTTGTAGTTTTTGTTGCCATTTATGTAAATATATATGTTGTTTAAGATGTTTTATTTGTTACAGTTGTTATTTTCTTGTTATGTTTTTTTGTGTGAAAATAAATTTATTTTTATGGTTATTTTCGTTGCAGTTGTGCAGTTGTAGTGGCTATTCTATTGCAGTTACAGTAGCTATGTTATTGTAGTTATTTTGTTGCTAATGTTGTGAGCTGCTGTTGCGTGAGCCTACTTCCAAACCACTCGCAGACATCCAAACTCTAAATACAACCACCAAGCTGCCCTGTTTTGTTTCTCGATATCTTGAACAATTTAATGATGATCATGAGAGCAATACATATGATATAAAACTTTGATAAAAGATACGATGCAGTGAGCAATAGGTTATCATAGTGTTATGAATTAGTAATTATATTTCGTACATTCATATATGCAGATTTGCTCACTCGTGCATTGTTTCTGTGAGAGTAAATTTGGCATCGACCCAACATTTTGCTCCACACAAAGATATATCAAGGCATTTATAACAGTATGTGTATATATGAAGAGGAAAACCTCAGTGTATGTTTTATAGATTGCAATCGCACTTTTTAAAGAAGCTTTAATGGAGATATATGCGGCGACGAATTGGTAGAGTCGATAGAACGTTGGATAGTATGCTTCGTAATGTTCGTTACGATTCTCTACTCTATGTGTTCTAATCCTGCCGAGGTCAACTTTACCTTTCATCTATTTGAGATCGATAAAAACAAACCAGTCTAGTACCGGGTCTATTGTTTCCTCTATATCTCTTTCTCACTCTCTCACTCTCTCACTCTCTATCCTTCTCTGAACGACATCTGGTGTGTCCAGACCCGGAGAGGAGACGGGCTTCGCTAGGTTTAAATTCATGACAGAATTCTAATAATCGATAGTGCAAAAATGATTATCTTTCATTTAAAATCATAATGCCAAGAAACTTTTTCAATTACATTACATCATATTTTTGCGGTTTCTTTTATGAAGAAGTGCCGTAAAATATTATTCATTGCTTTTATTTGGCAGAATTGTTGATCTTCCATAAGTATTTAATAGAGTTTAGATTGAGTCGAAGGTTTTCATTCATGATTTTGGCAAACATTTGGATTAATGTAACGGCATTTCATATATTGAACTGGCTTTCTAACATCTAAGGAAGATTTCGTTATATGAAAGTCAGTGGAATGACATCTAACTAGCTTCAGATTACTATAAACATCAATTACACAAATGTTTACAGCCGCAGAGAATATCAAAATTAAATGTAACTTTCCAACCAGAAATAGTAAGACCCACCGTATTAAGAGACACAAAACATAATCCAAACTAGACATAACATCCAGTGTCTCAGAAATATACGGAACTTTCTATCAAAGCTCTTGGTTTCTAAATAATCTTCTTAAAACTCTGCTCCACACTTTTTCTGAACATACTGACACATCCAAGATATTGATTCATAGAGTGAAAGACCTCAACCCCATCACATTTTCATTAGTTTAACAGCATGGGCTGGAGTATATTGAAGTAGATTCGTTGGTCTATTCAAATTAATGTGTTGTTTGTTTAATAATGGAAAGGAAATATTTTGAGGAAATGTGCGTAAGGTTTATTATGGCGTCCATTTAAATATTTCTGTATTTAATCTGACACATTTCACTCTTAGTTCAAATTCTGTTGGGGGTCAACTTTGCATTTAATCCTTACGGTGTCCATAAATAAAGTTCCAGTGAATTGGTGGAATTGTTAAAGAGTCGGACGCGATGCCTTGCGGTATCTATTCCAGCTTATTTGTGTTCTGAATTAAAACCCCACCTTCTTCTGCCAGATGTTGTGACCGGCGGATAGTAACGGCAATGGAAAGACTAATAGAACCATTGTTTTCCTGATGCTATGGAAGTTTTGCTTTAGAGAAATCATGTGTCAGCAAATTTACTTGTCAAACATTAATGTACATAAAATAACATTATAGCACCACCTTTATAATCTCTAAACACGCTGGAAGTAATCTCGAAAGTGTACATTTAAACTTTTGAGACATTTCTGACGGTCATCTGGGAATTTCTTCAACAAAATTTCGCCCGAGAAGATAACATTTTAGAAGACAAATGATATATTTTACTATACAAATTTCGAGAAAGGGTTTTAGTTGGTCGGTTTTCGTTCTCTTTTTACTTTCTACACTTCACTTTGGGGACAGACGCTTAAGATGCTAAATTGCTGATCTGTGAATATTTCAGACATGTTATGATTTCCTTCTAAACATGTGAGGATATCCTTTGCTAAGGAAGCAATTATTGTCATACATTTACTAGAGGCTAGTTTTGAGGAAGACGACTATTTTGTTAGAATAGTTTGAAAATGCCATAATCAATTATGGTGGATGTTTACATTTCATTTTTTATTAGAAACTTATTACTATTGGATAGTTTTATAATTTTCATAAGGAGAGGACATATTTTCCTTCTTGAAAGGAGACACATTTTTTATTTCATATAACCGGAAACTTTAAAACTTTAATGCATATATACATTTATAAAACAAATTGAAATGACGAACAAAGGACACACAAATAAATCATTTGTATATCAGTAGTAAAATATTATTTGACAAATCTTAAACATAAAGTTACACAATCTTGGTAATTATTACTTTGGATGTTAACTTCCACAGCAGATTTAACTTTTTAAAAATCGTTAGGAAACGAATTTCTGTCTATATGTCAGTGAATAAAAGCTTGTATGGCTATCTATATGTCCGTGAATAAAAGCTTGTATGTTAACAACGGAGGAAAAAACAATAAGATCTGTATAATATAAGTAGTAGGAAGTTGACAAAACAAATTTGATTTGATCTTACGACTAGGAAAATACATTAGACAAGCAATTACATCGTGTAATCTTAATGTGTAAGAGTGACCAGATCACAAGTATTGTACACCCTGAGAAATAAATGCTGAAAGAAAACCTAACAGCTTCTGTGTTTAATTTTGACTAGCTAAATGTAATCCTTCGGAATATAATTGAGTTAGTTTTTAAAGTTTCAGATCAAGTCCCTTGCTAGATAAGTACAACTGTGGCTAAAATGACTCTTCCAAACTGTGGTGGTTTTAGGTTCAACAAATAGTCTTAAATCAGGTCATTTGCCAGACAAATATATTTGTATGGACCAGTAACTGCTGGGGGAGTTGTAGGGGCGCCACAATGATATACGGCGTTTCTAGGGCATTTTATAACCTGGTTTGAATGCTGCACATTTCTTCCAGAGAAGGATAGAGAGTGATGGAAACAACAGGAGAAAGAGACTGACGAAACGGGCAAAAGAGACTGACGAAGAATCAAACCCCAGCGCTAGATTAGCTGTGGCTATATGTGACACTTACACGAAGTAATTGCTTTAGTTTCTACACACGGACTCAGACTAAAATGACTCTTACATACTGTAATTGTTTTAATTGTGATACGTGGTCTCAGATCTATATTAGTACCACTGTAGCTAAAATGAATCGTCCATGATGTAATTGTTTTTACGGACACAGATTAAGTCACTTACCAGACATGTATAACTATGGCTAAAATTAATATTTCATACTGTAGTGGTTTTAATTTCAATATGCCATCTGAGATTTAGACTAGTACAACTGATAGACTCATAGTGCAACTGTGACTAAAATGATTCTACCATAATGTATTGTTTAGTTTCAATACACAGTCTCAGATCAAGTCATTTGTCAGACATGTTCACCAGTGGTTAAAATAATTCTTCTACGATGTAATTATCTTAGCGCGACACGATCTCAGATCAAATCACTTACCAGACATGTACAAATGTTACTAAAACGACTCTTCCGCTCTAACTGCTTTCGTTTCAACATGTGGTCTCAGATTAAGTCTCTTACCAGACAAGTACAACTGTAGCTAACATTACTTTTCTACCATACCATTCCTTTAGTTTTAACACAATCTTAGAACAGGTCACTTTCCAGAACAAGTGCGACTCCAAAATACATCAGACAAGCTTACAGTAAAGATTACAGTCGGTCTATCGAAAATACAAAAAGTGCCGTTCAACAAGTAATATTCTTTAGATGTATTTAATCAATTCAAAGATCTTTATCGATTTTTGTTTTATATTCCTTTAGATATTATATTAAATATTTTATGTCCCTAAGACATCTTTACAATATTCCATAAGCCCTATTTCCTCTTCCATTCATGTTATTCTTTCTTCTACTATTTTCATCTTTCATCTGTTTATCTATTACCAGTCCCTTCCTCTCTTCTCTCACTTCACTCCGTCTCTCACTCGCTCTGATTTCTCACTCTCATTTTTACACTCTCTCCTATTTCTCACTATCTCTAACCTCTCCCATCTCTCGCTCTCTCCTATTTCTCTCTATCTCTACATACCCCTGACGTCTCTCACTCACTCCTCTTTTTCCCTCTCTCTACCTTCTCTCCTCTCTCGCTCGCTCGTTCCTATTTCTCACTCTCTCTCTACAACCTTCTCTCTCTCGATCATGTTTATCACTCTTTCTACACCCATCCCCCTTTCACTCGCTCCTCTTCCTCACTCACACTCTCTCTCCCATCCCGCTCTACCCCCAACCTTTCCTCAGTTTCTATACCTTCCCCTTCCCTCAAATTTATTTTTCCTCCATATCTTTAGATGTATTCATTGAAAGTAGCGTACGGGAGTTCTTCAAAGGAATCTATAAAAACCCCAGTTCCTGGACGTAAGCAATCTGCTGAGGTAAGTGCCTGCTGTTAATTGATCGATCAAGTAGCTACAACAATAATAACCGTTTCTAATTTAGGCACAAGATCGGCAAATTAGGCCAAAGGAAAATCGATTAATTGACCCCGATTTACGATCGCATTGCCGTTAGTTGTATTTGCGGTTGTTCGCAAAACACTATCTCACATTACTTCAAAACACTAAGCTGGCAAAATTTAATTGCTACTGTAATTCAAAGGGTCAGTTATGTCACACATTATGTCACATTGAATCTCCCTGAGAAATACATTATGGGTAAACGTTTCAGTGTATTAGTTACCCACTTGCACGGTGATTTTTTACGAATATGCTGTTCATGTTACAGGCGTTTCTTTATCACCTCTAAATGAGGCTATCTCTGTAGAATTCCGACCTATGAAACTACAGCCAGACGTATTACGTACTGTAGCACTAGCTCGGATTACATTTAGAGCCACTAAAGCTCTAAATCCTAGACAGTGGTCTGGATAAATTGTTGTAAAATCCAAACAGAATTTGAACATATTGCCTTTTTTAGTCAAATAACTGAAATGGATCGTCCTGAGAAACAAACATTTTACAGGTACTTTCTCTATCGACCCCGTAAGAATGAAATGCAAAGTTGACCTCGTTGGGGTTTGAACCCATGAAGTGAAAAGAAGTAACTAAATGTCATGGTGTTTTGTTCGATTCTCTACCAATTCGCTTTACCACGGTTCTGTAAATTATAACAACGGTTATATGAGTTTTCTATGATTGAGTTTATTCTACATCAGTGCAGATTTCGTTGGTTTTCCATTGAAGTGAGTTACGAAGTCACTACGTTCATTGAGGTGGGGGTGAGGGGCAGGGCAATGCGGAAGTGGGGGTTGCCGACTTGAATAAATTTTGGGAAGCATTTTTATCAGACGGTGGCCTAACACTAGCAAAAGGCACAACGTGAACTGTACCACATGCAGGTAGAAGGAGCTTACCTGCGTCCTTAAGCAAGCGTCACCATGTGTTGAGTGTCGTTGGTCTGTGATACATAAGTACGTACATATGCTCGTAATCAGGCATCTGTGACGAAACGAATCCTGTATCTCGCGGATACCGGATGAGTGCATTTACCATTACGCTAATGTACCGCTGGCTACCAATTCCTTCTTTATAGAAGCTTTTTAAATCCGTAGCTGTATTTGTAAACAGAGGCTGGCTTAAGATGCATTGGAAAAATTATTGAATTAAACTTGATTCGTTGCGAATGATTTTCTTCTTCTTCTTCTTCTTCTTCTTCTTCTTCTTCTTCTTCTTCTTCTTCTTCTTCTTCTTCTTCTTCTTCTTCTTCTTGAGAGGGGCAGAGTCCTCAAACATGCCCTCCAGCGGGTCCTATCAGAAGCAACCGTCTCCAACTGATCCGGCTGGATCCCCAAGCGTGATGTTATCCAACCATCTTGCTAGGGGTCTTCTACCCCTGGGTCTCCTACCTCTTAGTTTCACCCGTAAAATCTCGAATGATTTTGTTGATGTTTTATAAACGTTCAATTGTTAAACCTTATAAACACACACACACACACACACACAGGGGGGGGGGGGGCGTGTTCCTCTGTGTGTCTGTATGTGTGTATTTGGCTAAAGATCAACTGGCAAATGTACTTGAGTTATTTTTAATGGCAAAACCTAAACATGGGATGTATTAACATCAAGACTATAACCTTATGTTATGCGACAATTACACATGTCTATGTCGATATATACGGAGGTAACTCAAACATTATCTGTACTTTCGCCACAGTATATCTGGATCTTTGTCACACTGCTTTCTGCTCATGCAAGATGGTTGGTTAACATCCATGAGCTTGGCTGTTCACGCTTTGGGATCCAGCCGGATCGGTTGGAGACGGTTGCTTCTGATAGGACCCGCCGGAGGGCATGCTTGAGGACTCTGTCCCTCTCAGGAATTAACGGGAGAAGAAGAAGAAGAAGAAGAAGAAGAAGAAGAAGAAGAAGAAGAAGAAAATCATTCGCAACGAATCAAGTTTATTTTGGTCACGTGATCGTAGTTTGAGCGTGATAGCGCCAGTTTTCTTGCTGCTGTTAAGGTATAAACATGGCCGCTCCGTTACCAGTGTGCACGCTGGAGGAAGGAACAAAGAGCAGTGATCCGATTTCATTGGTCAGAAGTTGGGTCAGGGTCTGAAATTCATCGGACACTTTTAAAATAATTGTTTCTACTTTAGGCACAAGGCCAGCAATTACCCAGTGCATTACTGGTACTTTATTTTATCGACCATAAGGATGAAAGGCAAAGTCAACCTCGGCGGGATTTGAACTCAGATCGTAAAGGGACGTAACTATGCTGTAAAGCATGGCGTCCGACTCTCTACCGACACTGCCAATAAAATAATACGGTGATAGTTGCAGCGGTCAAGTAAAGGTTGGCAGGCCTCAATAGGTTTTCCCTTGTGCTCTGCGGTAAGCTCTCTTGGCACCCATCTCTCACAGACTTTATGGAAGCCGAGCTCCTCGTAAATCATTTGATAGGCGAGCATGTTCGTGTGTGTGTGTCTATGTGTGTGTGTCTATATGTATATGTGCGTGTGTGTGTGTCTATATTACATATGTGTGTGTGTCTGTATATCTCTATGTGTGTGTGTCTCTATATATATATCTCTATGTGTGTGTGTGTCTATATGCGTGTGTCTATATGTATAATTGTGTGTGTGTCTGTATGTGTGTGTGCCTATATGTATATATCTATGTGTGTGTGTCCCTATGTGTGTGTGTCTATATGTATATCTGTGTGTGTCTGTATGTGTGTGTGTCTATATGTATATCTCTATGTGTGTGCGTCTCTATGTGTGTGTGTCTATATGTATATCTGTGTGTGTGTGTGTGTGTGTCTGTATGTGTGTGTGTCTATATGTATATATCTATGTGTGTGTGTGTCTCTATGTGTGTGTGTTTATATGTATATCTCTATGTGTGTCTGTATGTGTAACTCTATATGTGTGTGTCTATATGTATATCTCTATGTGTGTCTGTATGTATATCTCTATGTGTGTGTGTCTGTATGTTTGTATTTCAGTAAATATCAGCTCACCAAAGTACTTGAGATATTTCTAATGCCAAAGCCTATACATGGGATACATTAACACCCAGACTATAACTTTATGTTATGTAATAGTTACATATGTCTATGTCGATATATACATAGGGAGAGAGTTCATTTATAAAGTAATATGTTCCAATTTCCATATAATTGTTTCTACTTTTGGCACAAGGCCAGCAATTATCCCAGTGCATTACTGGTACTTTATTTTATCGACCCCGTAAGCATGAAAGGCAAAGTTAACCTCGACGGGATTTCAATTACCATATAATGTCAGTCTAGTTCTAAAAGTCTGTATAATTGTATTACATCTAAGAAACTCTTATTACTGCATCTGTAAAACATATCGGATACATATGACTTTAGATGTTGTCTTGAATATCAGATATGTCAGACAGGAGTTTGATGGGTTCTCTACGTTTTTTTAATTTATTTTACTGTTCCCAGTAATTAAACTGCGGTCATGCTGGATCACTGTCTCCAATTGATTTAGTGGATCATACAGACCCTGATACTTATGTTTATTAATTAGTGTATTAAGAAGACAGAGAGACAGACATGCAAATAGGGTGACATATAGACACATAGGCAGGCAGACTGGCAGACAAACAGAGAGATAGGTAGGAGGACATAGGCAGACAGGCTGGCAGACAGGCTGGCAGACAGGCTGGCAGACAGGCAGAGAAATAAGTAGGGACACTTAGATAGACAGACAGAAAGATAAACAGAGAGATAGATGGCGAGACACTGACAGAAAAGCAGTTACGCAAGTAGACAAACACGCAATCCGGCAGGTAGACATACAGACAAAGAGGCAGTTAGAGAGACAGAACGGTAGGTAGACAGGTGGAGAGACAGATAGACAAGAGACAAGCAGGCAGGAAACCAGGCAGAGTGTTAGTTACAATGGACATCCGTCCAATATTTTTCACTCATTAAAGATTGTTCAACCCGAGACTACAGATGAATAAACTTGCCCAAGAGGGCCAAACAGAGTGAATGGACTTGAAATTACATAGGATTTTTGTAGTTTTTTTTCACAGAAAATTATTTGATATGTAATGAAGATGTATATATGGTGTGGTAAATAAATATACATATACACCAAGTCCGAACACAATGGGACTATACTCCCACTGTCAATGCCGCCGTCTCGCCCGCTCTCCCCATCTCTCACTGTTATAAGCAAATGGGGCCCTCTCGCTGGTCACCTCCCTGAGGGAGACGCGCTGGAAGAGCCATTCCAGCTCACACCTGCGGGTAGGGAACCTATTTGCCGATGGTGGTGAGTAGGGAGGTCGTCCTAGGGCCAAGGACAACAGAAATCTCCTTGTGAAAGAAACTCCTTAACCACAAAGACACGGGAGCGATTAATGTTTTCTATTCTTATTTTATTTTATTTCATTTTAAATATTCAATTTTACGTTATTTTATTTAAATTATACATATTTTATAGGCGGTGGATTATCAGTATTGCTAGAGCGACATATACCATTCTTTACAGCAGGGAGTTATGACCCTTTACGTTCTGAGTTCAAATCCAGCCGAGGTTAATTTTGCCTTTCATCCTTATGAAGTCGATCAAATAAAGTACCAGTAATGCACTGTGATAATTGCTGGCCTTGTGCCAAAAGTAGAAACAATTATTTACATTTTATGATTTATATATTATATTGTATATATTCTATTTTATAGATATTATATATATTTTATGTGTATATATTTTAATATATATATTCTATTTCATGTTTTTTTAATGTATATTTTTTGTATATATTTTTTGATTTATATATTATATTATATTTTATATATATATATATATATATTCTATTTTATGAATATTATATGGATTGGCAGTATCGGTAGATAGTCGGACGCCATGCTTTCCAGCATAGTTACATCCCTTTACGATCTGAGTTCAAATCCCGCCGAGGTTGACTTTGCCTTTCATCCTTACGGGTCGATAAAATAAAGTACCAGTAATGTACTTAGTAATTGCTGGCCTTGTACCAAAAGTAGAAACAATTATATATATATTCTATTTTATGCTATTTTATATATATAATATATTTTTTATGATTTATATATTATATCTAACAGAGAGACAGACATGCAAATAGGGTGACATATAGACACATAGGCGTTTTATATTTTCACATGTATATTATGTGTGTTCATTTAAATATATATTTATATTACATTTTATATACTCCATTTTATGTTTATTTCTTCTGGTCGAGCTCGACATAATTTGCAATTAGCTGTTACAAATATTCTAATTCAGGAAAAATATAAGCTTTTGAAGCGGCCTTGCTTCTCGAAACATAGCGTACAACCTAATATCACTTCGGCGTAAACTTGCCGAAGCATACTCAATATCTCTGTAGCAGACTTCCCAAGCTGAACGCAAAATTTCACGTTGGTTCTTTATTTCAACTTCTTGCTCATGACAACCGCGCGGGCTACACCATACACGTGATGACAAAAAAACAACAAATTTCACAACAGAGCGATGTCAGTCGGCACACTGGCGCAGGAAGGTTAACACTAGCATGCACCACCGTGTGTTAACATCTATTAGTGCGCTACAGAACTAGTCCGGACATTTTCTGATACCATCTCGTATTGCTAATATTTTTTTTTCAATCCTATATATATTTTTATGAGATTATAATCCTTCAAATTAGAAATTTTATTATTAATTAGTGAAAATAATCCTCTATATTTGATACTCAGATGGTAATAATCGACAGATGTTTACTGTAAAATTAATGTAACTCTGTCATATAGACAGACAGGCGTACACATGTGAGTATGTCTGTGGTTGGGGATGGCTGTTTTTGTGTATGTGTTTGTGTGTGGCTGTGTATGTCTGCTTTTGGGAACAGGCCATTGATATCAACATTTTTGAAACACCTTGTATATATGAATGTGTGTGTGGTTGTGTATTCTGTTCTTATTATAACACACACACACACACACACACACACACACACACACACACACACACACACACACACACACACATGCACACACACACACATCACAGAACTTATGTTCACCGAATTCAGGGACTTGACTCCCTCTTCTTCCCGTTTGACCTGTGCAAAATTCTTTCCTTGCTCACATTTCGACTAGGTTTGATGGTCTTTATTCGCTGTCGTCCACGATTTCACAGAACTTATATTCATCGACTTCTTGGACTTGACTCCTTCTTCCTCACTTTTCGTTGCATTACCATCTTTGATTGTTTACAGTCTCGCTCGTTCCCCTTATTTACGTGTCCCAACGACTTTCTTTAGCCGTTGCTCGCACCAACTGGATGTATATGGTCTTTAAAGCGATGAAATACCAATGAAGGTTGGAAGATCACTGATGGAGGACTAAATTTATTAATATGTAACCCATTTGCAACCACGCAGCACGTCTTGTTTTCATATTCACACATATATTTTCCTCCGCTGTGACCCGTCTTTTTCATTCTTACTGCTTCCTCTTTCTCTGTATCTCTCACTTCCCTTTACCCCCTCTAACAGTCACTCTCTCTGTTAGCCTCTTCCTCACCTTTCACTCACTTACTCTCTGCTACTCCCTCTCTCACTTCATCCTGTTTGACCTGTGCGAAATTCTTTCCTCACGCACACTTTGACCAGGTCGGTTGTTCCTTTTATCTCTCTCGTCTACGATTTCACAGAACTTATGTTC
>OZ024741.1:212493687-212501187 GCA_964016885.1 Eledone cirrhosa | reverse complement strand
TATTTCCCATTGAGCAGAAAGGGTGTAAACGAGGCTCATATGGCTGTAAGGATCAGCTTCTGGTTAACAAAATGATACTGGAAGATTGTCATAATAGACACAAAAATCTATCGATTGCTTGGATAGATTATAAAAAAGCATTCGATAGTTTGCCACACAGTTGGATTGAAAAATGTTTAGAGATTTTCAAAATATCCCCCGTCGTCAGGAGGTTTTTGTCATTCAGTATGAAGACATGGAAAACGACACTCCTTTTGAATAGTGAAACAAAATCACTGGAAGCTGGAGAAGTTAATATTAATTGTGGAATTTTTCAGGGTGACTCTTTATCACCGCTTTTATTCTGCATCGCACTTATACCATTAAGTAAAATGCTCAATGAAACAAAACATGGATATAAAGTCTATGACAAAACCATTAATTACCTGTTTTACATGGATGACCTGAAACTATTTGCAAAAAATGATGAACAATTGCAAGGGCTATTATCCACTGTGGAGCAGTTCAGTGATGACATTAAAATGGAGTTTGGACTAGATAAATGCGCCAAAGCAACGTTCACCAGAGGAAAGCTGCTGAAGAGTTCAGACATTAATCTTGATCGGGGGAACGTGATAAGAGAACTTGATCAAGCAAAACTTACAAATATCTAGGTGTTTGTGAAGGAGACGGAATCAAGCACTCGACAATGAGGTAAAGGATAAGGAAGGAATGTTACCGCAGAGTAAGAGCAATCTTAAGAACGGAATTGAATGCAAGGAATAGGATCGATGCCATAAACACGCTTGCCATACCAGTAGTAACCTACAGTTACAATGTCATCAACTGGTCAAGCACAGAGATCCGTAGGCTCGATACAAAAATTCGAAAATGCTTAACCATGCACAGAATGCATCACCCTAAGGCAGATATAGATAGAATATATCTCCCTAGGAAAGAAGGAGGACGTGGGTTAATCCAGTTAGACATTGCGTTAAAAACTGCAACAATTGGATTATCTACATATCTAAGGGAATCACATGATTGGATGATCAAACTCGTTTTGAAACACGAAAGCATCAAAAGATCATATTCCATTACAAAAGATGCACAAAGATACAGTATTGGACTACAAATTTCAGAAGTCCCATTTACTGTTGAAATGGAAAACACAGAAAAAGCAAAGCAGGTAAAAGTAACTGCAAAGAAAGAACTGCTACAGAAACTGGCTAAGAAATGGCAAGAAAATACCCAGAGCGAGCTAACAATCCTGATGTTGACAAAACTTTAACCCATCAGTGGTTGGCATCCTCTGGACTGAAATCGGAGACTGAAGGACTGATTATATCAGCACAAGATCAGTGTCTGCCAACAAAAAATTACCAAGCCAACATAATAAAAAATGGATGCAGCCCATTATGCCGTGTATGCAAAAAACAACCAGAGACCATTGACCATATAATTTCAATGTGCAGTCCTATAGCTCCAACCGAATACCTAAACAGGCATGACAGAGCTGCACAATACATACATTGGATAATGTGTAAGCATTTTGACCTGCCCCATCAAAAGAATTGGTGGGAGTATCAACCACCTCCCATACTTGAAAAAGATCACATCTCAATCTTGTGGAACTTTAGCATCCAAACAGACCGAAAAATAGATGCAAATACACCTGATATAATATTGAAGGACTTTAAAAAGAGGGTATGCCTGCTAATTGATATGTCTGTTCCAATAGACAAGAATGTATCTATAAAAACATTTCAAAAATTGAGCAAGTATAAGGACCTGGAGATAGAAATTGGAAAAATGTGGAAATTGAGAACTAAAACAATACCAGTGGTTGTAGGCGCTCTGGGAATGATACCTAAGGGGTCTAATGATTACTTATCGCAGATCCCAGGAAACCCGCGTATAGGA
This sequence comes from Eledone cirrhosa, assembly GCA_964016885.1. Taxonomy (NCBI): domain Eukaryota; kingdom Metazoa; phylum Mollusca; class Cephalopoda; order Octopoda; family Eledonidae; genus Eledone; species Eledone cirrhosa. The sequence continues at coordinate 212,499,285 of OZ024741.1, read as the reverse complement.
GAAATACAAAAGATAGTACTAATGGGAACTGCCCATATACTAAGGAAGATTCTGTCAATATAAGTACATCACAAGTCTAAACACTAAAGATGCATGTGTGAGTATGTATGTTCTTCCTTGAACATGGCGGACCTTGTTGTCTCTTGAGGTCACTGGTTGTGACTTGGTGATAACTCGTATGAACATAAAGCAAGATAAATGCAACTGTAATAATAATAATAATAATAATAATAATAACAATAATAATAATAATAATGATTTCTTTATTAACCACAAGGGTTTACATAAAGTAGACATTAAGGACAGTACAGGACAATACAGGACGGTACAAATGGGCATTTCTACGTGTAAAAAAAAACAGAGGATGTAATAAAAAGTGAAAATGAAAAATTCCCCAATAGGGGGGATACTTCCGAGGGACATTTGTGGAGAAAGCCTATTAAAAGGCCACAGTGACCCTGACCACCAGGGCAAGTGCCCTCTCCCAGTTTTCCAGCTTTAATTTACAGACACATACTCAGAGTAGGCCTATTCACTCGGGCCAGACATGCTTCTCTCACCCATCTTTCAACAAAATGCTGGGAAGAGAGCACTGACGTCTCTACCGTGATTTTCCTTCCTTTTCAAATGAAATTTGAAAAAGTTAATCAGGGCATCACCGAAGAGGTAATTGCTCGTCTTCAGCCCTTTCAAACGTGTCCACCATACTAACTTTTTCGTCATGGCCACTAAATAGATAAAAAATGCCTGCCCTTCCCGGATAAGGGAAGTCGGCGGGGCAATCCTCACGATGGACTCAGCTGATAGCTGGATCCGTCCTACACGTGATAGCAGGTGTTCAACATAAACCCACAAGTCAGGAATGCTCGGACACTGGACGAGTGCGTGCAGAACGGTTTCGTCACCCAGCGCGCATCTCGGACATGCCCGGCTGATGGCACCTTCATGCCTGTAGAGTTTATCCCGAACTGGCAAAGTTCCTCGGTAGCACTGCCAGGCCAGGGATTTCTGGAAGTTGTCCATAGGCCCCGGCCCGAAAGTCCTTCCGAAGAGATAGGCTAGTTGACTTTCGTCGACGCCTAGAGTTTCTCCAATTACATCGTCGCTCTTACCCTCCACTAACCCTCTATAGTACGCCAAGGTAGAGTTTCCACCGATCACATTGCCCGATTGGTCGAGGGCTGTGAGCGCCTGAAGACATTCCAGTCTCCTAGCGCTCCCTCTCGGTCTTCGCTTGACTGCAGCTCCGTCAAGGAGACGAGCTGGGAACAGACGTGTCTAACAAACGGCGACCACACCTGATCACCGTCGAGGAAGAGATGGAGATGCCATTGCCTGAGCGCGTGTCTGCGCATCATCAGCCACGGCATGCCCAGCTATCCACGTAGCGGGTGTTGACAGCAGATGGACCACCTGACCATCGGAGCGCGTCCCTTACACAAAAAGCGAAAGAGCAAACGCTCCAGCGCAGTCAGGCGGGGCTTAAAACAAGGTACGTCGGTCAGGCGGTAGTAGATGACGGACGCGATGTACGCGTTAGCCACCTCCGCTCGTACTTTCAGGAATAGCTTCCTCTCCGCCCATTTCTGGGTGAGAGACCCCACTCTGCTCGTCAACTCGTCCCAGTTTTTGTCCGTCTGAGGTCCGGACCGAACCAGACCCCTAGGAATTTAACCGGTCCGTCCGTCCAGCGCCCGGCGACGCTGTTGGACGGCATGGACCTGCCTCTCCAGGTGCCGAGCTGCAGGCCCACTGACATTTCCTGGTTGATCATTGCTCCTGTCACCGCTCCGTATTCTCTTAGTGTAGTGCCGATGGCGTCGATGTTTGGCGTTCGACACCACTACGGTGACATCGTCCGCAAATGCTGACACGGATCTTCCGCATTCTAGTTCGCGCGGGACCCCCCTCAACGTCTCCAGTTTGTGCAGTAATGGCTCGAGAGTCAATATGTACAAGAAGGACGAGAGGGGACATCCTTGGCGGACCGAGCGCATGATGTTGAACGGTTCCGAAAGGTGACCGTTCACTCTCACCACAGAGCAGATGTCGCTGTGCGTGTCAGCGATCCAGCCTTTGAAGACGGGCCCAAAGCCAGCCGCCCTCAGGACTGCCGCTAGGTAACGATGTTCGACCCTATCGAAAGCTTTCGACTGATCTAAATTGATCAAGACCCACCCGTGCCAGGTTCCCTAGCTACCCTCTCTACGATGTATCGCATGAGGTGAAGGTTGTCGTGGATGGATCTGTCAGCAATGGCGCATGTCTACGCCTCTCCCACCAGACCACCAACGACAAGCGCCAACCTCTTTGCTAGCACCTTGGCCAAAATCTTGAACTCTGTGTTTAGCAGAGTTATGGGCCTGAAATTATCTATGTTATCCCCCATGTTCGGATCCTTTCTCAGCAGTGCCACCGCTCCTCGGCTCACAGAGCTGGGAATTCTCCCGTTCTGTTGCCAGTTGCAGTAGACGTCCGCCAAGAGGCTTCCGAACAAGTCTGGCATCTGTACGTAAAGTTAATAGGGCAGACCATCCAAACCAGGCGATTTACTCCTTGTGCAGCCAGTCATTGCCTCCCGTACTTCAGCGGCTGTTATCGGCTTTTCGCAACACTCCGCCTCAGTGGCCGAGAGCCGCAGCAGTCCGTCGAGGTAGACACTAAAGTCCATCCCTCGATCCGGCCCGCCACTGCCCCCGAACAGCTGTGCGAAGTGTCGCTGAAAAGCTTCACACATTTGCCCGGGATCGAGTAACATGCGCCCGTCGTGGTCCACCAAAGACCGTATCGTGACTTTGTTACCACGACGCGCCTCCGCCACTCGGGCCCATTGAACGGCTTTCATTCCCTCGTGTCTGAGAGCACGCACCCTAGCTCTGACAACGCAGCCTTCGTGCTTTGCATTGAAGAATTGGTCAAGGGCCAATTATGCCGCAAGTACGTCGGTCGCGATGCCTTTGCTAAACGCTTCGTCTAATTTTCTAGCTAGTTCTCCCTCTGCTCTATTTTTCTCTATTGCTAAAGCCTTACTAAACCTAATGGATTCTATTCTAATCGCTCTTTTCAGAGCAAAACACCACTTGTTGTTGACGATGGCCACCGTCAACGACCGCTTAACTAATTCGCTAATCCGGTCTCTGTAGGCCTTGCGCGCTGGTAAGGACGCGTTTAGCTTCCAGTAGCCGGGTCCTCGTCTATGAAGCCTATCTAAGTCAAGCACACAGATCACGAATTTGTGGTCCGTGTAGCTGACTATCTTTAATTGTGGACAGCCTCTGCTAGACCTATCTATTTCCCTACAAAATACTCTATCTAGATATGATCTGGATGACCCTATGCGATTTGTCCAAGACCATATTGGCACATTCGGGAAATCCAATCGGTACCTGTCAGACAGTTCAAAACGCCTGAGCAGATTGGTGAGGCTCTTGTACCCTCCACCCCTATCCGCTAATCCCACACAGTCCCAGCGTGCATCTAAGATCCCGTTCCAGTCGCCCACTAACACTAAAGAGCGGGACGTTCCAAGAAAGGTCTCCAGACGCCGGAAGAAATCAGGCCGCCCTGCTCCTGTCGGGGCATAGACGGCCACTAGCCTGAAAGCTTGCCCGTCTCCACTAGTCACGTCCAGCACCACCAACTTACCCTCTGGGTCCAGGAAGATGGCCCGTATGGCGAGATCCAAACCTCTCCGAAAAAGCACAGCAACTCCCCCCCCCCCCCCCGACCCAGGACGGCTGGGAGATGCGTACACATCGTAGCCGCCAAGGATCGGTGCGAAGGCCCGTGCTTCGGAGATTCTGGTCTCGCTGATAGCCACTACATCTATGTTTAATTACCTGAGGTCGTTGAGCAGGTGACCCTGCTTCCATGACGACCCCAAGCCACGCGCATTTACGCTGCCTATTCTGAGTGAGGTCATGTTTAAAATAGAGTGGAAAAGATGGGAAAGACCACTTACCGTACTTTTCGTAGAGGAAGGATGGTTTCGCCATCCATTTTCACTTGATCGTCTGGTGAAGGGACCGTTGGATTGTCCCTACGGCTGGTCTTCGGCTCTTCTATGAGTATGTCTGAATATACTCTCCGGTTGAGAGTCCCTCCTAGGTCTCTGAAATCACCAACTGCGTTGGGGAATTTCGTTTTAATGTTTGCGTATTGTTTCTGTGCTATTTTTAGCAGTTCGTTGGCGTTTTGATTGCTGCTGGTATTATGTAGTCGTGCTGTGAAATGTCTGTGTGTTCAATTATGTAAGTTATTAGTTTCTTGTTGTGTGTATTTATTGCCGTGCATTTGTTTTTCTGGGGGTGGGGTGGGGTTCTGCTATTTCCTTGTTGTTGTTGCTGAGTGTGTGTGTTTTGTTGTTGTGTTTGCGATGTTGGTGCTTGTGGTGTTGGTTTTGAAGGTGTTGTTGTTGTTGGCGGTGGGGTTGTCGCCGGTGGTGATGGTGGTGCTAGTGTGGGTGGTGATGGTGTTGGTGGTGTTGCTGCTGTGAGTCTCTTTGCAGTAGCCTTTACCCTTTTTTTCATTTCTGTCCTCCCTTTTCGAAGGCGATGATGCGCTACTTCTGCGTTTGCGCCTTCTTACGACCTTTTGCCATCCCTCTCCACCTTACACTCCATGTCTGATTCTGTGAGGTCGGGGAGGGGTACCAGCTCCACTCTTTCACTTGTTGTTGTTGGTGATGTTTGCAGTGGAGTCTCCGTTGCAGCTGCATTTGGTATTGCTGTTGTTGTTGTTAATACTTCCACTGCTGCTGCTGTTCTTGATTTCCGTGGCGTGGGTATGGGTGCCACGGACCTATCGTTCCTGGTTGCCGCTTGTCCTGTTGCTGGTAGCCGTGGAGCCGGTTTCGGAAGGAGGGGGTTTTCTCTTTCTCAGGGTCTTCTCGTTGCAGAAGGCCCTGAGGTGAGTCTTCGATCCACAGCGAAAGCATTTCGGGCGTTTTCTCTCAACACTTATGGGCAGTTGAGTGCCGCTATCGAAGTCTATCACACCTGGGATAGCTTCGATGCACTCCTGGTTGGTTTGGATTAACATCTCAATGGAGGGGCCGACCCAATCTTCTCTTACTTTTTTTAGTACTTGCAGTACAGTTGTTTTGTCCTTGATTCCGACGAGGACAGACGCGGCCAGCCAAGAAGGGGCCATCCCGGGGGGGGGGGGGGGTCAATTTGACCATCACAATTTTTTGCCCGCAGTAGGAGGGCACCAACACCATTTCCTCGCTCCTTAGGGTCACTAAGGATTGAGCCTTTGCCTCCTGGGGTGTGGCAAAAAGCACGTCTACGGTGGCATATTTCTTGCCTCGGGTGATGTGCGTTTTCCGCTGCCACACAGACCCTAAGGCTTTTTGTATTTGAGCCTCTGTTGCTCTTTCAACCCTACGGGATTTTGTGCTTACTGTACGTGACCGTACAGTGCTGTTGGGTTTCGAAAATATTTTCGGCTGCCTTGCAGATTGCTCGGTTTCCGGTTTCGTCACCATCTTCTTCGCTTCCTGTAATACCTCATTTGTTATGAGGATGGTTTCCAGGTTCTTTGCGATACCTGCAAATGTGATTGGTTTTTCTTTGCTGCTGTTGTTGTTGTTGTTGT
>OZ024741.1:212476187-212488687 GCA_964016885.1 Eledone cirrhosa | reverse complement strand
GAGTTAATTATGTAAGATAAAGCCTTTACTGTGAAAATAAAATAGTAAATATAGAATAATGTAAATGCTAAAGGGTTTAATCTATTCCAGTGTGTTACTCGTACTTTATTGTATCGAACCCGTAAGTATGAAAGGCACAGCTAACCTAGGTGGGATTTGAACACAGAACCCTATGCCACAGAGCATTTTGTCCGTTTTTCTACCGATTTTGACCTAACTAATAATATTTATGTTTTCTAATTTATGAACAAAACCAGTCATTTTTGGTGTCAGGAAAAAGTCTATAAGATTGTCTTAATTACTTGTCTGACAGTTTATATATGGGGGGGGGGGTATATATTCTGGAGTTGTATTATTATACCATTAGAAACTCTCTTAGACCCACACCATTTTATAGATAACATCTATCGTCTTATCATGTGCCTGTGTGCGTATTTCACTCAATGCCCCCCGTCTCTCTCGCTCTCCACATCCCTCACTATCATATGCAAATGTGAGCTCATTCACAGGCCGCTCCGAGGTCCCGGCGGACAGAATAGAGCAGGCTGGAAGAGCCATTCTAGCTCGCGAAGCTCATACAAGCGGGTAGACAACTCCGAGCCTATGGTGGTGAGTAGTCAGATTATCAACCCCGGAAGAATGAAAGACAAATGGACATGATTTGAAACCTGAACATAATGTATGTGAGAACCTGTAACTCCTGATAGAGTCGTAGGGGTGTCGTATTGATATGCGGCGTTTCATGGACATTTTAAGCCTGGCGGAGCCCATCCCTCTCCAGGCCTGACTACTGCAGATTTCTTCACAGAAAAGATAGAAATGAGAGAGAGAGGAAATGAGAAAGACATATAGAGGAAGAATTGATCCCAGTACTAGAATGGTACTTTTTTATCAACCTCGAAAGGATGAAAGGCAAAGTTGACCTCAGCAGGATTTGATCTCGGAGAGCAGAGAGCCGGAATAAATACCATAAAGTAATCTATCTGACGTTCTAATGGTTCTGTTAATTCGCCGCCTGAACATGAGACTTAACAAAACACAAGAAATCAGAGTATCCCACACTCTAACAATTCTGCCAAAGAGCAAAGAAATAATTGTTTCTACTTTTGGCACAAGGCCAGCAATTATGCAGTACATTACTGGTACTTTATTTTATCGACCCCGTAAGGATGAAAGTCAAAGTTAACCTCGGCGGGATTTGAACTCAGATCGTAAAGGGACGTAACTATGTTGCAAAGCATAGCGTCCGACTCTCTACCGATACTGCCAATTCACCGCCCCATAAGAAATAATTGTTTCTACAAGGGCAGCATGAAACTAAATACAAGCAAATGCAGGAAAATGATTTGTACAACGAGCAAAACATTTGTCAGGAGATATTTAGGAAGGGACTAGTATAGATGAAAGTGCTAAAACATTTTCATGTTCCAGAAATTACTGGCAAAATTAATAAGTGTTTTCGACTAGCCAGAGAAATTGTAATTAAGTCGGAATAATTAAGATTTATCATTATTGATATTAATTTTATTTTTACTCCGTGTTTTCACTGTATTACTAAACAGAGACCTGTGTACTTTGGCTTTGTTGGTGAAGTGTTATTTCTAACGTATTGAGAGTAATCTTCCTAATGTGTGTGCACAACTTAGTAGTGCTTATTCTGTGTATTCTGTATATATATTGTAAGTTTTGGTTATGTCTGTGTCTAGGTTCTTTTTATCATTCCAAGAACACCTCTTATTATAGGGATCGTTTCTGTTATCATCATTTACTTTCAGGTTATTTCTTTCTCCAGACCTTCATATTTGGATAATTATTCAATATTCTTGATGGATATATTGTTTGGGGAGATACATACATCAATTAGAAGACATTCATCATTATAATCATCATCGTCATCATCACTATTTGTTTAGTGTCTCGACAACGTGTTTACACATCGCTCCGTGAGTTTGTTGTTCATTCACCTTGTTCTGAAACAGTTTTCTTTTGGTGGAACGTTTGTATAGTTTTGTGGCTAAAGCAATCAGGATCCTACAAAATCCGTCAGATTTCCCCCATTTTCAGCCATTGACAGCAGAATCTGTGATTGATTTTTAAAAATAAAGCCATGGTGAATAAAGCAATGTCATGCGCAAAATGAACAGACGGCTGTCTATAGAATGGAACGGTCAATGATCAACAAGTGTAAACACCGCACAAGACAACAATGACAACAATTACAGGTATTGAGTACTATAAGATGGATCTGTTGGACAAGTGCGCAGAGCAATGAAACCGTTCTGCATGTAATCGTCCAATGTCCGCGCATTGCTGGCTTATCTGAGTTTTGTCGTACAGCTGTTGTCTCATGTCGACCGACTCCATCGTGACGATCATCCTACCGCCTTCTTTTGCCAGGGAATGGCAGGCAATTTTCCACTGTCTGTGGGCTATGGAGAAAGCGGTGGTGTAGGGGATTGAAACTAGGGAAGACAGACACATTCATCTTCGGCCAAGCCCTAATCGACCTTTGCAAGTTCCATTTGGAAAAGAAGCTGACGGTAGATTGAGAAATGCGGACCCCGGTATATATAGTAAAAGGTGGAAGAATGTAGAGTGGATGTACTGTATAAATTATGCTCTCCCTTATTGGAGAAATCTATTTATAATTTTTGTTACATTATATATTTTTCTGTTAAATTGATATATGTAAAGCCCCACTGTCCTTATTCATTTAGTTACCGGCCTTTATATTCTGAGTTCAAATCCCGCCGAGGTTAACTTTGCCTTTCATCCTTGCGGGTGGATAGAATAAATTACCAGTAACGTCCTGGGGTCGATTTAATCGACTTTTACCTACACCCAAATCGTTGACCTCGTATCTAAAGTTGAAACCATTATTATTATTATTATGGTTTGTAGTTTTCCTCTTCCTTCAGTTGTGTTTGCATTTAATGCCGAGTGTCTTCCCAACTTCTAGTGCGGAGAAAATCACTGCATATATTGATAAGCCACAACATTAAACACATCAGACTATTCACGTCACAATTAAAAGTATATCATCTCTCTGTTTAAAATCATATTTACAACAAAACGATATTCAATCATAAAAGAGTACTTAGTTATTTACAACTTACATAATCATGGAATATAATCTAATAAATGTATGAAAAGAAATATGTAAGTGATTTTTCAAATACGTGTGTCGTACGCATTAAAACAATGTTTTGCGCTTCTTGCAGGGATGATAAGCCAGGGAACATTCTAAAATAATTCTCAGTTCCTTTTCTGATCAATCCTAAATATTCTACCAATCTACAATAATAATAGTTATAATTACCTAACGATCAGGGACGGTGCGATACAATGTGGGTGTATATGTAAACGTAACAAATTGAAATACCGAAATAAATCAAAAAAAATTCTCAATAGGGAGGAGACCTCCGAGTCACACTGATATAAAAAACAACCTACAAAATTCCAGTCACCCCGCCTATTAAGGCAAGTGTATTCACCCAGTTGTCTTCCTCTCATTTACAAATGCATTCTTAGAGCAGACCCGTTCACTAGTACCATGTTCGCCACTCTCATCCACCTTTCAGCAAATAATTGTTTCTACATTTGGAACAAGGCTTGCAATTTAAAGGTAAGCGGGAAAGTCGATTAAATCGACCGCAATATTTTATCGACACCATAAACATGGAAGTCAAAGCTAAAATAGGTAGTATTTCAACGTAGTACGTAAATGTTTGTAACTACATAGCGCAAATCATGTAGTCCAGTGCCCTAACTCTTCTACCAATCTATAATAATCGTTTCTATTTTGGCACAAGGCCAGCAACTACCCAAGTGCATTACTGGTACTTTATTTTATCGACCCCGTAAGGATGAAAGGCAAAGTTAACCTCGGCGGGATTTGAACTCAGATTGTAAAGGGGCGTAACTCTATGTTGCAAAGTATCGTGTCCGACTCTCTACTGATACTGCCAATCCACCATACCAATCTATAATAATTATAGTTATAATTATTTTTTAAGGTATGCACAACGCCCCTGTTCAATATGATGTGTTATCAGACCTGCCACCCTCTAAAAACTCAAACGGGGAGTACCATGAAAAAGAATGTCCCAAAACGGAGAGAAATGAGGCACAATGAGGAGGTTTTACATAATGGTTTCTTATATAGGCACAAGGCCATCAATTCGGAGGAGGGGTCGATTAAATCGATCCCAGTGCGTGACTGGTACTTTATTTTATCGACCCCATAGGGAGGAAAGGCAAAGTTAACCTCCGCGGGATTTGAACTCAGATCATGAAAGGCCGTAACTCTATGTTGCATAGCTTGGCGTCCGACCCTCTACCGATACTGCTAATACACCGCCCTTTTACATAATTGTTTCTACTTTTGGCACAAGGCCAGCAATTATCCAAGTGTATTACTGCTACTTTATTTTATTGACCCCATAAGGATGAAAGGCAAAGTTAACCTCGGCGGGATTTGAACTCACCGCCCTTTTACATAATGAAAGCTATACCCATTTTCACAAGAGAAGACATCTCACACCATATCAAATAGGGTGGGAGATCTCCCCGCCGGACAGGAAGATTTGACAGATCTGTGTTATATTTGCGTTGCAGCTGATCACCTACTATAACATTCGAACGATGATGCTGATCTAGGGCAAATTGCTTGACCAAGGGACTATAACTGATTTCGAAATCTGCAATGGGTAGTGGAGTAGGATTGCGACCATTTGCCATGTCACAATGGCAGCAGAACTATGAAAACGAAGACGATCTCCAGCTGTCTCTCTCTCCCCTATCTCTCTCTCTCTCTCTATATATATATATATTATATATAGGTTTATCCCGGATTCAATCGGGGGTAACCACAGTAAGTAAGGTACTCAATACAGAGCAGAGTATACATTATATGCTGATTTCTATCGAATGAAACAGTCCTAGTCCTGTAGAAGCCTTTTCTATATTATATTTTATTTTATTTTATTTTATTTTATTTTATTTTATTTTATTTTATTTTATTTTATTTTATTTTATTTTATTTTATTTTATTTTATTTTATTTTATTTTATTTTATCTTATTTTATTTTATTTTATTTTATTTTATTTTATTTTATTTTATTTTATTTTATTTTATTTTATTTTATTTTATTTTATTTTATTTTATTTTATTTTATTTTGTTTTGTTTTGTTTTGTTTTGTTTTGTTTTGTTTTGTTTTGTTTTGTTTTGTTTTGTTTTGTTATTAGGGCGGTGGATTGGCAGTATCGGTAGAGGGTCGGACGCCATACTTTCCAGCATAGTTACGTCCCTTTACGATCTGAGTTCAAATCCCTCCGAGGTTGACTTTCATCCTTACGGGGTCGATAAAATAAAGTACCAGTAATGCACTGGGTAATTGCTGGCCTTGTGCCTAAAATAGAAGCTATTATATTATATTATATTTATTATATAGCGAGACAAAGCCTCAGGGTATTATATAAACATGTTAATCTTTACTGTAGTAAATAATTTACCAAGGATTGTCTTTAGTAAAATATAATACTATTTTCTCGCATTACACATCACTTATAAGTAATATAAGCCTGTAGTTCTCTCTAAGCTAGACCTAGAGAGATTTTCCGAGATACTTTTCTCCGAAATTTTTCTCGGAGATTATGACTTTTTGTTTCATGCTAAGCAAACATATAAACATATCTACCTGTCTGTTCTTTATTGATAAGAGTAAAGAATATTTTTCTTAGCAGATGCATTGTTGCAGAGCAGAATTGTTAAGCCGGATACAATGGAAATAAATGCAAGCTTCAACTAACATCACGAGAGCAACATTATATCCATCGTATTACTTCAAGGCCTTTATATATATATATATATATATATATATATATATATATATATATAGTGTGTGTGTGTGTGTGTGTGTGTGTCTCTATGTGTGTGTGCTTGTTTTTTTGTGTGCGTGAGTGTGTGTGGGTGTATGCGTGTTTTTCATTATATCGCAGAATTGAGAGAAGAATAAACGTACAGTTCTCCAAGTATATAAATTGTTTATCTTCTCTAAATACCATTTTCTTTCTCTCCTCCTCAATATGTAAAGAGATTTTTTCCAGTATATATTGTGACATATCAAATATTAGGACAAAAATAAAATCTTCAAACGAGTTCATTGACTGCTAAAAGTTCAGTCCGTTTCAGAACCTCGTCACGAGGTTTCGAGTTCAATCCCACAGCGTGGCACTTTGAGCAAATATTTTCTGTTAAACTTCAGGTGTAGAAGTAAATGTAAGCCTCCCAATGAGAATTATATAAGTAAATGTAGCCTCCCAATGAGAATTATATTTATTATATTGTGGCAAGGCCCCTTTTCATTCATATTCATTGGCATGGAAAATGTGTTATTTAAGGCTTGATTTACGATCATAAGGTCGTGGTGTCAATTCCTAGACGGGGAGAGCATCGTGTTCTTGAGCAAGCTATTCCATTTCACGTCGATTTTCATGATATCACTGACCGCCATTATCACTAAAATACGTGAGAAACATATGTTATACAATCTCGTATGAGGCTAACAACTATACTTGTATAGGCAGACCTTCAGAGGCAGACCTGCCAACCTCTAAAAACTCAAACGGTAAAAAAAAAGTGCCCCAAAACGGGGAGAAATGGGGCAAAACATGAAAGCTATACCCACTTTCAAACGAGAAGACATCTCTTACCCACCCCAATGTGAGTGGGAGATCTCCTGGTTGGACGGGGAGAGTTGACAGGTCTGTATAGGTATTAGCTGCAACGGTATTAACTTGATAAGATTGGGGCCCCTATCATTAAAACATCTGTGAAACCGTCTATCAAATACAACCATGTAGTAGGTATCGCTGATTGTTCTCCGCAACAATGCCTTCGCCATCTTGTCAGCACAGTACGCCTGGGATATGAAGACCAATCAAGAGTGAAGTTTGCCAATCCCCCCTCCTCCTTCAATTCTTTTCCTTTCATCATTATCATATTTGAAATAAAACATATTATATTTTATTTGCTTAAAAAATATCAGCTTCTTTATGAGAATTCAAGCTGTAAACAAAAGGAAGACACACACATATATATTACAATTGTTTTATTATTATTTTTATAGATTCTTCATAATATTTCACAGGGTTATTAGGAATAAACAAAATTGTAATATTTCGAAAGTCTATTTCTTTCTTTCTTTTTGTAAATCGGTTTTAATATATTTTTTTACAAAACAAAAATCGTGTTGTAATTTTCAAAGATCTTCTTTTGTCTGTCTCAAGATAAATTGTATTTTTTTTTTCATATTTTCGTTGCTGTTGTTGAATTTTCCTATTTGCTGCTGTTGTTCTTGTTCTTGTTCTTGTTGCTGATGTTGTTTTTTTGCTGCTTATTTGCTGCTGCTGCTGTTATTCTTGTCGTTGTTAATTTGCCGTTGTTGTTGTTGTTATTGTTGTGATGGAGGTAGTGGTAGTGGGTTTTTATTTTTCTATTTGCTCTATTGTAACTGTCGTTGTCGTTGTTGTTTTTGTGGTTGTTTTCGTATTCTTTATATTTCTCAAATCAGATAAAGAATTCTCATATAGTTTCTTTTCCTGAAAAGAAAAAAAATATTGGAATTCTTCATTGTGATATTTTAACGAAAAGATCTTTGACATTTCACAATATATTCATAAGAATTGGCTGTAGTGGACTGTGACATTTTGGTCTGGAACTTGACATCCTGCTGTTTAAAGAACTGTTTTATGCGATCCAAAGACGATTCTACAATATCTACCATGTTTAGTTCTAGCTGTTTCCTCAATTCTACGCAACAGTTGTTGTTGTTGATATTATTACTTTTATTATTATTATTGGTGGGATTGTTGATGTCATATTCTTACTGCAATATATATTGAATTCATATAGTATTACTATTACCAATATATTATTATCATTATTATTACTATTATTATTATTGCTTTACTCGTATCTTTATATTAATCTTCTTATATATTCTGTATTCTTATGACTAAAAATTATATTATTTGTTATTATCATTATTCGCTTAAGTTCTACAAGTGACCTCTTCAAATATATATATATATGTGTGTGTGTAAAATATATGTATATATATATATATATATATATATATGTGTGTAAAATATATGTATATATATATATATATATATATATATATATATAGAGAGAGAGAGAGAGAGAGAGAGAGAGAGAGAGAGAGAGAGAAGAAATAAGATTTTGCTTCAAGCATAGCTTTATACAATATGTATAGACATTTCGTATTCCTAAAGAAATACAGTTTTAGGAAGCCGTAGCTATGCAAACACGGGGGGGGGGGTTACGCCCTCTGGTGATGTCCAGCAGAAGAAAGGGGTACAACCATCTATGCATTTCAGGCTTCACTGGCCTTCGTCAGGACGATCCCTCCAACCGCTTGTGACTGCTGACTTGAAAACAGTCGAGAATATATAGTTTTCTCGTCTGTGTAAATAAGGTGATTAATCTCATTTGCATATGAAGCTGCATAAGTTGGCTCAACTTATAATAGAAAAGAAATAAGATTTCCCTTCAAGCATAGCTTTATACAATATGTATAGAAATTTCGTATTTCTAAAGAAATACGATTTAGCAAGCCGGAGCTGTGCAAACACGGGGGGGGGGGGGGCTAACGCCCTGTGGTGGTGTCGAGCAGAAGCAGCTTCAAATGCAAATGACATTAATCTGCACGACATCACCAGAGAGCGTTAGCACCCCGGTGTTTGCATAGCTACGGCTTCCTAAAACCGTATTTCTTTGGAAATACAAAATGTCTATACATATTGTATAAAGCTATGCTTGAAGCGAAATCTTATTTCTTTTCTATAATAAGTTGAGCCAACTTATGCAGCTTCATATGCAAATGCGATTAATCACCTAATTTGCACGACGAGAAAACTATGTTCTCGGCTGTTCTCAAGTCCAGCAGTAGCAAGCGGTGGGAGGGGCCGTCCTGACGACGGCCAGTCATGCCTGAAATATATATATATACATATCCATCCAAAGCTCATCTATAATTTCAAACTAGGTAGTCTCTCTCAAAGAGAATTCTTATCTTGCACTGTTCACAGAAACCATTTTAGCTTTCGTTTCACGTATTCAGATGACTATTACAATATTTTAGGGTATCGTCGTACAATATTTCTAGCTGGTCTTTTTTCTTTTTTACGGCTAAACTAACATGGAGGTGAAGCTACGCCAAATATTTCTATATCAGTTTTTAAGAACTCGTGCTTTAATAGCCCTAACCTTTTTATGATATATTCTGGTTATAAATAAATGGGGCCATATGTCAAGCTAACGCAGCATATGTAAAAGCATAGTGATTTACAGATTGCTAGCTCCCCGAAACTTGCAAACTTGCACGGTCGTTTGTTGAAGTTCGCATAGATGTGGAAGCCACCAACGGGGAATCTAGAGCAGTAGAAAAGTTTGAAACTGCTACCAATTGTCCTAACACTATCGGAACACTAAAATTTGAAAGGTGTTGGAGAGGGTTGAGAGGCCTTGGATAGAAAGCGTAAGAAAATGAAAACCGCGAACCTATCAATAAGATAATGTGCTGTCTAATAAGGCCAGAATAACCCACGAATGGATGTGTTACAATCCCCACAGTCATGTCATCCAAAATTTACGTCCCCCTAGCTCTCCAGACCTGAAGCCATTGGACTACTACGTATGGAGCTTAGTTGCGAGGGAAGTCGACCAACGTCGCCATGACATTTTAAAACATCTGAAATCAGAAGTAGCTCAATCTCAAAAGTACAAAAAACATGTTTTGATTCAGACATGGCAACGTTTCAGTCCTTGTAACAAATCAGTCATCGTTGCTAACGGCCGATTCATCGAGTAGATGCGTCACAAAGCATCTCAAGATGGTTCATGCCAATTTTCTCCCCCAAAAGATTTTCCGTCATGACATGTGCGTCTTTTACTATACACATGGAAATGTTTTCAAAGAACTAGGCAACCATGTAACTATAAACAGAGAGAGAGATATGGGGTGGATAGAGAGATTGGAGAGATGCGAAAAGAGAGAAAGATGGGCATTGCTGTTGAGCGAGGATCCATTATATTATATATATAGTTACAGTTTATATGATAAATTTAAACTTAAATAATACACATATTCTCGGGAATCGAACTACGCATCTGTCGAAAGGTCAAATGCATAATGGGGTTGTATATGTTGTTGTCTCGTCCTAAACAAATCTGTGATTCGATTCTTGCATACGTTTCTGTCATAAAAACACACGCATTTCTCTCTCTCTCTCCCTCTCTCTCTCTCTCTCTCTCTCTCTCTCTCCCACTCTCTCTCTATATATATATGTGTGTGTGTATGTGTGTATATATATATATATATATATATACATATATATATACATATATATATATATATATACATATATATATATATACATATATATATATATATATATATATACATATATATATATATATAGAGAGAGAGAGAGAGTTTAAGTAACAGGTCGATACGCAATAAATATTTTTCATATCGAAACGAAACTCCCTCGTTTTTTCTATTATATATATATATATGAGTGTGTGTGTGTGTGTGTGTGTGTGTGTGTGTGTATGTGTGTATGTGTGTATGTGTGTGTGTGTAAGGCTAAAGTATAAAGACCTCTTTCGGTCACGAATGCCCAACGGATATGCACTGGGCCACGTGTTTTTGTGGAAGAGCAGCAATTACCCATATAAAAGCCCCCCCCCCCCCCCCTCTGCACGCCATTTATATTGGCCAAAGGAAAGGCAATGAGCGCTACAGCTTGGCACCAGAGAAATCGCATCTTATTTCTACAGTTGAGTGAACTGGAGCAGCGTGAAATAAAGTGTCTTGCTGAAGGACACAACACATTGTAAGTTCGTCATTCTAACCTATAAACCATACGCCAACACACACACACACAGATACACACACACACACACACATATATATATATATATATATATATATATATATATATATATAACGAAAGAGTTGTGGTAAGGAACCAGATGGACCATAACGCACCAGAGTACTCAATACTTAGGGTAGTAGAGTGGGTAAGAGGAATATGTATGACCCAGTCGGCAGAGCTCAAGAAGTTTTAGGGCTATTTCTGGACTCAGAAATAGCCGTGGAAACGGCTTGAGCTTTGCCGTCGGGGTCATACATTGTCCTATATATATATATATATTGATAGTCAATCGACAAGATCCCAAATCTCGTCAAATCGGACCGAGGAAACAATGTTTCCATTGGTCTTTCCAATTACTAATACTATCTACCGGTCGCAAGTCCAGGAATAAGGAGCAACGTGAAATAAAGTGTCTTGCTGAAGGACATAACGAATCACCCGGTCCAGGAATCGAACTCACAAACTCACGATTCCGAATCCAATTCTCTAAGCACTCATCTACGCGCCTTCACTAAGTATATATATATTCACTACGCCTGACTAAATGTACATTTGCAGTGTCATTATACGAGGAGGATGAAGTGTATCCAAATCGGAGATTGTGTTTACAGGATAGAAGTACGTCCCAGTTGATAAAATACATCAAGAGTATGAGGACAGCAAATAAAAAATCAGACATCGAAATATTTCAAGTATTGATTCACAATATATATATATATATATTTTCTTTTTATTTATTTTTTCTACAGCATACCACACTAGGTGATATTGGAGACAACTGAGACAAAAAACACAGAGCAGTTCCGTTACCATAGTAACCTGGTAAACACAGAGCCTCTAACAATATAAGATGATTACAACACTTAACAAAAAACATTTTGTCTATGATAAGTTTTTAAGAATTCTTATTTCTACTTCATTTTTGTCTAGCTCTGTCTCGATAAATATATTTGTTCAAACAAGTTTTTTTCTTTTGAGATACTATATCAAATTGCAAGTAACTCAAAGCAACTCAAAACTGAAGTAAATTACTAAAGCAAAGAAACAAATTACTAAATCAAATTTAAAAACTGAAGTCAGTACTACAGGTGAGATATAATTCAAAGTAACTATAGTTAATCTACAAACCAACACATCGAGGCAAACAAAGTTAGAATGATTATTATATGACAATGAAAACAAAATTATATATATATATATATATATATATATATATATATATATATATATATATATATATATATATATATATATATATATATACATATAACGAAGGAAATGTGGTAAGGAACCAGATGGACCATAACGCACCAAAGTACTCAGTACTTAGGGTAGTAGAGTGGGGAATAGGAACGAATAGGACCCCTGCGCAAGCGCAGACCGGTGGGGGTGAATTGGTACTCACAAGGGAACGGATGAAAAACCCAAAAGCACGAACTTCATCCGTTCCCATGTCGATTCAATTTGGATTGCCTCAGAAACATAACCTTATTATGTAACAAGCTGTCTGATGATGGCACGACACTCGCACACA
>OZ024741.1:212471187-212473687 GCA_964016885.1 Eledone cirrhosa | reverse complement strand
CGTTCAACTATCTGGCAGATGGGTAAACGGTGCTGATGATAGCTAACAAGCTTGAAACTAGTACATCGTTCCTGTGTCAGTGTTGAACAAAAAGGTGACGTGGTTGCCTTAACACCGTATGGCATAAATTCAGGCTGTTTAGTTTGTTTACAAACGAACAAAGCGACGTTATAATAAGCGCCGCTAAACTGATACGTGCATATATGTATGTGTACCTGTATGCATATGTATATATATATGTATATATATATATATATGTGCATGCTACTGTACGTCTGTATACATATATGTATGTACGTATACATGTATACTTACATGTATATATATGTATATATATATATATATGTATATATATATATATATGTATATATATGTATGTATATATATATATATATATATATATATATATATATACATATACATATATATATGTATATACATATACATATGTATATACATATACATATATATATGTATATACATATACATTTATATATATGTATATACATATACATATATATATATGTATATACATATACATATATATATGTATATACATATACATATAGTGTTTTATATATATGTATATACATATAAATATATATATGTATATACATATATATATATATATATATATATATATATATATATATATATATATATATATATATATATATATATATATATGTATATACATATACATCTATATATATATATATATATAAAATAAAATAAAATAAAAAGTCAAATGTTTAAAATTTAGCTTCGTTTATTACTGCTATATATATTTCGGTGACAACCATCTTTGGCTGTGACCTCTTCAGGCAGGCCGAATTAGTGTGGTATAGACAAGTACATATGTTGTTGAGATTGGCAGTATCGGTAGAGGGTCGGACGCCATGCTTTCCAGCATAGTTACGTCCCTTTACGATCTGAGTTAAAATCCCGCCGAGGTTGACTTTGCCTTTTATCCTTACGGGGTCGATAAAATAAAGTACCAGTAATGCACTGGGTATTTGCTGGCCTTGTGCCTAAAGTAGAAACAATTATTTTGTCAATACTCTGATATGCCCAGTTCCTGGTTGGGTTGTTATTTCACTGAGGAACTGGAATCATATGAATTCAAACAAACGAATTTCAGTGTCAAAGGGCCTCTTCTCCTCTCATTGGTCAGTTGTTAGAACATCCCTCATTGAAAAGTCTATAAAAGTTCGTTCTGAGGCAAGCCAATCTGAAGTTGTTGTTCTTGTTATTGCTAGGTACATCTGACCTCAATTCTTGTGTTGGTAGTGTTGTTATTGTTGGAGTTAGCTTAACAAATTGATAAAGTGGTAGAAGGAACAAGGTGGTTAAGGAACAAAATAACAACAAAAAAAAAAATGTCAAGCTTCCCATTGGTCAGTTTTGAGAGCATTCCTCAGTCAGAAGTCTATAGAATTCTTTCTGGGGTGAGGCCCCCTGTAGTGTTTGTGTTTGCTATAGCAACGAACATCTTCGATACAAACAAAACGAACATATGATAGAAGTGATGAAAGGGCAAATTCGGTGCCCTTGGCGTCAGAACATAATTTAGCAGTGCTACATGAACCAGATAACAAAAGCATTGCCCCGTACAACAGCCAGTGATAAGGGACTATATGTGTTATACCACTTTATGGGATTGGTGCCATCATCCCAAACTTGCAGGGAGGGAAACGGCAGTCAGGTGACTGAGGACACAGGAGATATAAATGGTAGTCAATGCGAATAGAATATAGGTGTGTCAATCCAGAATGACTTACGGTATTTGTGCTGGCTCTCTGCTATGTGTGTTCAAATTCCACCAAGGTCAACTTTGCATTTTATATCGATAAAAACTTACCAGTCAAGTACTGGGGTCGATTCTTCCTCTATATCTCTTTCTCACTTCCTTTCTTTCACTCTCTCTATCCTTCCTTTCACTCTCTCTATCCTTTCTTACAAGAAATTATTCTTCTATATCTCTCTGGGACTTCCTTTCTCGCACTCTCTATCCTTCCCTGGAAGAAGTCTGCTATATTCAGACCCCGAGAGGTGATATGCTCCACTAGGTTTAAAAGTTCCCTTGAAACGCCGGCTGCCAATATCGTGTCCTTTCGATTCCCTCGGGGATTTCAAATCTATATCATACCAATCCAGTAGTTGTCGGTTGCTTCATTGAAACCCGATTCCGTTAAAATCTGAACGAATTAACAAAAAATGGATAAAAGAAGAGTTACATAAAATGAAGAAAACTAACTTTCAGGCATTTTAAAACATAGATCTAATATATCTATATTATTTTTTTTCTTTTGCAATGTAAAAGTTATATAATCAACTATAGTGGATACGATGATTGCAAAACATTAATTTACGATGAAAGGATAAACATCCTAGCTAAATGTAAATGCAAGAGAAAAAAAAGATATATGCATTACATAACATTAGTTGTACTAGATAAACCCAAACTTCAAAACAGCACAGATCCATGCTAAAACGATGT
>OZ024741.1:212461187-212466187 GCA_964016885.1 Eledone cirrhosa | reverse complement strand
AAGCTACGCAGACACAATCTGTTAATAAGCTCATTTGATGGACTGTAGCTTCTGTAATTCAAAGTAAACCATAGACCTACGCTCGACCCAAACACCAAACCCATACAGTTGAAGGCTGAGGTAAATCATGCATCTTAACCGTGTCTCTGATATAGTTAAGATGCATGATTTAAACTACCCACTGCCCCACAACAATCTCTGAAATGGGGATGAAGGAACTTAGGAGACTGCAGACGTCGTATTACGTAGTTTATGTATACTAATTATACTACGTATCTGAAAATGTACCGCTGTTTGATGAGGGTTTCTCTGTCGAAACTCGATCATGTGTTATTTAATCTAATCCCTAGGAATTTCACAGTTTAATTGGAAATAACCCCGTAAGTATTAACATTCAATATAACGCCTTGAATGTTTTTTTTTTATGTGTGCTGTATATATATATATATATATATATATATATATATATATATATATATATATATATATATATATATATATAGAGAGAGAGAGAGAGAGAGAGAGAGAGAGAGAGAGAGAGTCAGAGAGAATAGAAATGGGTGTGTAGTTGTTACTTAAGGTAACTTAAAATGCAGTGGGAATATGAAGAATGCAGGAACGAGGGTGGGCGTTTTCCTCATCAGTTGTCTACTTGGGGTCTCGGATATTTCTACGCTTTAAAGACAATATACCTCGCCCCAGGACGTCAATAACTGGATAAATTATTGGGAAAATGGAGGAAAGAGGGAAGGAAAGCAAAGGGGAAGATAAGAGAAAACAGTAACAAAACAGCGAAAAAAAACAACAAACCTAGCAATGTGGAAATCCAAGACCACTCGATAAAAGAACTTAAGTTCAAGACTGAGTGGTCGAGAGGAACAAGACACACGTCTGATCATCGCAGTTGTAAGTGAGAAGAGGACTGCTAAACGGTTAGGCGAGGGGGTGAATGTGAGTGGGAGAAAGGGAGAGGAAGAAAGTTGGGTAAGAGTAGATAGGGAGAAAGCGAGGGGAAGAAAGAGGGGTGAGTGTAGAAAGTAGCGAAACAGGTAGGTAGTAGGAGAGAGATGAATGGTCACAGCGAAAAACATGATGAAATATATGGAGAATAGAAATGGCTGTGTAGTTGGTATTTAAGGTAACTTAAAATGCAGTGGGAATACGAAGACAGCAAACATGGGGGTAGGGGGAGTTTTCCTCACCAGTTGTCAACTGGTGGTCTCAGATATTTCTACGCTTTAAAGACAAATGCATATATATATATATATATATATATATATATATATATATATATATATATATATATATATATATATATATATATATATACATACATATATATATATATATATAGATACATATATATGGTGGCTGCCAACTCGTTTTCGAGTACGGCCACTACTTTATATCCATGTAGGAGAACCCCGAGCGATGCGCTGAACGGGTGTGACTTTTTAGTCCAGCCAGCGACTTGAAAACTCTGGTACAAACACTACACCTGTGACAATTATTGACCTATAGTGCTGGGCCCATGGTACCATGTGACGACAAGTGCAGAGAAATCTCCAGATATAAAGCAGCAACGCCTGTGCCGTGAATCTTTTATAGTGAGCAAAGGCACTGCACAAAGCCAGTTCCACTCTCTTAACCAAGATGATATTTACCAAAAAGAAGAACAAGTCAACATCATTGGATACCATCAGGGTTGCAGGTGTTATATCAGAGTTTTCCTTCTCCTAGAATTCTGCCTTGACAAAGGCTAAGGGGTCATATCTCCCGGTGATTTTGTATGGCCATTGACTCTTAAGAGCTCCTTTGCCCTTTGACAGGTTTTGTTTTTAGTCCTGCAGGATGTCCAAAATCACCCTCCTCACCAAGAAACATTGGTGGGGTTGCCAGATTAGTCGACAACGACCCAACTATGGGACAGGTTGTACTGGGATACATGTTACCAGTAACACCAACTGGTATATACATACATATATATATACACATACATTCATACATACATACATACATACATATATACATACATATATATATATATCCATATATATATATATATATATATAGCGAAGGAAAAGTGGTAAGGAACCAGGTGGACCATAACGCACCAAAGTACTCAATACTTAGGGTAGTAGAGTGGGTAATAGGAGTAAGTAAGACCCCGACGGCTGAGCTCAAGCTGTTTCGACGGCTAATTCTGTACAGAATTAGCCGTCGAAACGGCTTGAGCTCAGCCGTCGGGGTCTTACTTACTCCTATATATATATATATATATATATATATATATATATATATATATAAGTATATATTACACAAAGAGAAGTGTGTTATACAGTGAGATGTGTGTAAAGAATTATTACAAGGGATTTTACCGTTACTGTATAGAGAACAATATCTACAGGTTAGCAATTAACTAGAAAAAAACAATTCAGAATCAAATCTCTGGATTAGAGTTTTAAATCACAAACCTTATAACTATATTCTGCTGATACGAATCTCGCTTCGTTTCACCACTTATATGTGAAGTATCAGGTCACAAGATCCTCAGTCAGCAAATGCGAACACTGAACACTACACATCTAACCTCATGGATAGAGAGATTGCTAATAGACACGCTGCCCAGAGTAGGGCGAAATCACGTGTTATTTGAATCAAATAACGGCTCTCATGGATTGTGGAAGACGCCAGAAAGTGCAGCCCAACCATTCGAATTTATTAGATTAACAATTCGGAGCTCATTAAGTATACAAAAATCGGAATTAAGAGTATTCCGCAGTTCACTGTAATAATAATAATAGTATTAGCTCAAAGAAGAATAGAGAATTTCCTTCTGAGCTCAAATGCAAGTATATATTACACAAAGAGATGTGTGTTACACAGTGAGATGTGTGTAAAGAATTATTACAAGTGATTGTACCGTTACTGTATAGAGAACAATATCTACAGGTTAGCAATTAAATAGATAAAACCAATTAAGAATCAAATCTCTGGATTAGAGTTTTAAATCACAAACCTTATAACTGTATTTTCCGATACGAATCTCGCTTCGTTTCACCACTTATATGTGTAGTATCAGGTCACAGGATCCTCAGTCAGCAAATGCGAACCCTGAACACTACACGTCTAACCTCATGGATAGAAAGATTGCTAATAGACACGTTAATGGACACGCTTGCTAATAGACACGCTAATAGACATGCTTTGAGCTAATACTATTATTATTACAGTGAACTGCAGAATACTCTTAATTCCGATATTTGTGTATATATATATATATATATATATATATATATATATATATATATATATATATATATATATATATATATGGACTATGGCTTCTGTAATTGAAAGTGTGCCAGCTATGTCACATAGAGTGTCACGCTGATTTGGCGCGAGCATTATGGTAACATTACGCATGTCTATTGAAGTTTTAATCCAGTCCTCGTTAATTCACAAGTTGGACGTTCATTTGATTGAATAACTGTTTGCTCATCGTCGACCTCGACTGAGAAATATTCATCAATACAACGGTACAACATTTCAACTAATAATCTATAACGCCAGCATAATCTGCTGACATACCGCATTTCCGGCATTTTGCTCCATACACCCACCGCGTCGACAGTGCTAACAAAATACTGTGTGCCAGAATTGAGGTCTTGATAATACGAATGAATTCCTAACTATAATACTTACATTTATAGACAATAGAAGACTCTAACGAAATATATCGACCTAAATACTGAAATTTATTTCAAAGTTCCTGTGAGTAAAATCATAATTTTATTTCAAGTTTCTGTATGTATGGGATATATAACGCATCAACTCTCAATCTGTAGAACTGAGAATCCTTAAACTCAAGAAATATAAGCTTAGCAGATGTTTATAACCAACGTGTATCTGCCAAAATAATGGCTAAGAATTGGTAATAATTTAGTAGTCTCAGTCACAAATTTCCTTACATTTTACGTGACCAAATTTGAAAAAAAAAAAGCATATTGGTTTTGAGAATTCTATTCTGTTTATGCATTTTATTAGTATTTTTATTTTTTGTTCTATTCCTTTCGGCTTCAGCTTCCTCCATATATATATTCAAATTTCATCACGTATTTTTAAGGTAAACATAACATACCACAAAAATACACTAAACCAAACAATCTATGTTATGTGGCTTTGAGGATATTTTATTGAGACACAACTTGAATTGAATTATATAAACAAATAATATAAAGGGGTGAAGAACGGAATAAGATGGGGAAAAAAGTGAGCACCTCGTAGGAAAAAGCGTGACAAGAATTGGTAAGTTCTTTTGTTGCGATTTCTTATTTCTTATTGTTTTTATTATTTCGTATTTTGTACATATGGAACGGACATTCGTCGATTTCGACGATAAGCATACAAGTAGTACGATCATTGGAACAAACAGCTTACTTTAGAAATTGACGTGTAAGTGACTGTGCATTCAATAGGCATGTGTTCAAATAAATAATTCTCACGTGGATTCAGCAAGCCAGGTACAAGACAACTTTTTCTATCATAGGGAAAAGATGAAATAAAGTATCTAACACAAGACACAGCAGTGAATCGAGCTCAATACCTAGCTACCAACCAAATTAAGCCACGTGACTTCACACACCATTAACTACACTGAACAAGATACAGCTTACATAAAACACACAATATATGTATATATTTATTTTAATTCGTAAATGTTCCTTGATAATTCTTAAATAAATTGATCAAGAAAAAAGAAAAGAATATTGCTTCCCCAATCAAGTAATTTCAATAGTAATTCTGGTGCATGCTGTATGTATTATCGATTAAGTCTTCTTGTTATCAATAGTTCTTTGATTGATAATATTGATTTTTATATCTCTAATGAATTGTATCTAATCATTCTTCTATGTGTATTTAATAAGGTTATCTTAGCTGGGCATGCAAATTAGTACAATTTTCTAGATTTGGTTTGAAAATGAGAAGGCAGTATCAAA
>OZ024741.1:212456187-212458687 GCA_964016885.1 Eledone cirrhosa | reverse complement strand
TCTACTCCAAATACTTGTCGGGTGCTTTATATCAGTTATAAAAATATTTGCTTGTTGTATCCCAACAATTTAAATAGAACTTTTGCATATATATATATATAGTTAAAGAATGAAGATTAACATGGTTGGCTGTACACTAAGGGCTTTATTTAAAGTACTGACAATTGTTTCGTTGATCATGTGGGTCTAGAGTTCGCTAATCGCTTGATGTTGCGTTATTCGATCTCCAATACATTATTCACCTCTGGTCAACACATCAGAGTACGTAGATATTAAAATAATTCACTTGGGGCAAGAAATAGCGTATGATTAAAACAATAACATCAATAATAAAATAGCGTATAATCTAAACAATGACATCAATAATAATACATGTATGGTAAATAAATAGAGAAGTTACAGATGTAAAAAGTAAAAGTAGAATATAAGATAAGGTACATTAAAAAGTAAGAAAATGAGATAATGGAAAATATAAAGAGATAAATAAATAAATAAGTGAGAGCGTGTAAGTACATAGTACTAGTTTTTTAGTAAGTGTTCTTATAAGGATTCGTTGGTGGGAAACTAGATTCGAGATGTACATAGATACGTATAGAGGGTCCGATAAAAGAGACAATACATTAGAGATTAATTGCTGGATGTTTGTATGATATTTATGGGCTAGGGATGACGGGAAATTTGATAAATGCTTGTTGTAAACTGTTTGCTGATTGTTCTATCTTAATGGGGTTGATGTTGTTTCAGGGAGAGAGGGTGAAAGAAATGTTCAGAGATTTATGATCCAGTGACTAGTTGGCCGTTTGATAGCTAATAGCAGTGCGATGTGTGTATTCTATATGTTAAAATCTAGGTAGTTCAATACTAATTTTGGGATTGCTGGTTCACTTCATGGTTGTTTAAAGTTTGTGAATCTAGTAGCTATTTTATGTCTACAGAAAATAGATCTTTCTATTTTGCTGTTAAGCAGCATCCCATCGTACCTTAAAATATGTAGTAGTTCTAAATTACAAAGCCCGCAGTCGGACATACCGTTGCTGTAGGCTTTCGCTACCGATAATTTTGACCAGCTAATTTTATATTCTAGGTTTCTGTCCTTAAGCTGCCAGATTTTATTGGTGAGCGTCATAGAGTTCTCCAGTGCACGGTTCTTCATGGAATGTCTGTGGATGTACCACCTTTTCTCAAACTCCCCAGCCGTGGAACCTATGTAGTGCCAGGTGGAATTGCCTGAATTCACAGTACACCGGTATACAATACTCGAATCCAAGCATCTATTCCGTAGTGGGCACTTATCTGGTAGGTGGCAATTACAATTTGAGATTTTATTTTGTGCAGATTCATCGTTGCAGTTTTGTAAGATGTTGTGGGTGGGTTGTGATTTAAGATAATTAATGTTTTGTTGTGATGTGTTCTGATGCGTTTGTGGTTGTGATGCTGTTATGCGTTTATGTTTTGTATTTGGTGCTATGGTGCGTGTTGGTAGGTTAATTTCTTTAGAGATATTTTTGTGGTTGATCTTACGTATGTGCGATTCTATGTTGACTGCAGTAGAGTAGGAAAGTTTTATTTTATTTTATTATTGATGTTATTGTTTTAATTATACGCTATTTCAGAGGGAGTGGAAGGAAGTGATAAGAAGAGATAAAGGGAAAAAGATTGTTTAATTATACGCTATTTCAGAGGGAGGGGAAGGAAGTGATAAGAGATAAAGGGAAAAAGAAAAGAAGAAAGAAAATGAAAAGAACTACATCTACCTATGTATGCTGGGGTTTCTCCTATCTTGTTCGGTAAGTGGGGAAAAGAAGGATATTGCAGCCATTGTCTACTCACCCGGGTCATGAGGGGGTTTGAGGGCGAGGTAATTCCTACGCAATCAGTGTTTACATGCACTTACAATTTCGTCTTCTTTTCCCATCACAACACGGTTACCACATCATAATCAATAAAAACACTATCAAACTCTCCTACAGCACCACACCCAACTTCGCACAAAACATTGCCTCCTCAAACAACAAGAAACTCAACCCCTATGGAGGAAACAACCTAGACATTAGTGGAGAGCCGACCATGAGGTGTAACTGCCCTGATAGATCTACGTGCCTCCTCAACAACAGATGCCGAGAAAGTAACGTGATCTACAAATGCAACGTGTGGACGGAAAACTCCAACAAAGCCTATATTCGATTAACCACTTGTGACTTCAAGACCCGGCTCTACCAACACCGACATACGTTCCGAAATCCGGCCCGGCGACATGCCACTACACTTTCGGGCCACATCTGGGACCTCCAAGATAACAACATAACATACAATCTTACTTGGAGTTTACTCTCCAGGGCTAACTCCCACACGGGAGGACGCCGTCTGTGTAACTTATGCTTGGAGGAAACATTACAAATGCTGTTTACGAAGGTCTAACTCCTAAACAAAAAAGACGAACTTGTAACTACATGTAAACATCAATTGCGTAGGACTTACCTCGCCCTCATACCCCTCATGA
>OZ024741.1:212434053-212441553 GCA_964016885.1 Eledone cirrhosa | reverse complement strand
AAGGAGGAGATAGGATGAGAGATGGGTGATAGAGAGAGAGAGATAGCTTTTATAACTGAGAACAATATATTGTTTTACAGAGAGAGGTTAAAAAACCGTTGGAAGATAATATATAAATTAAACGAATTTGAAAATTAACGAAGAGAAAAATTTAAGAATAATGTTAAATTAAGGTTTGTATATTGAAGGGTTTAATAATATTTACGATGAAAAGAAATTGTTAATATGTATTAAGAATAATATTAAGTTTATGTTTGAATTATGAAGGGTTTAATAATATGTGCGATGGAAAGAGATTGTTGATATGTATTATTAAAAAATATATAAAAATTGAAATGTAATTAAGGATATATTGTGAAAAGAAGTAGAAGAGTGGATGAATATGCGTAATATGTAGAAGTTAGATGAGCATGAAAAGAATAATGAATTGAGGATGAATAATCTAACGTCAAAAAAAAAATGTTTATGTTTACGAAGGATTTTTCAAGGTGATATTATGATGTATTTAAAAGGGTAATAGTAAATTTTATGGCCAGTGATAGGATGGAAGAAGGAAGAGTGGATATATTGTGGTGAGTAATAATGAGAATTGAGAAGTATCTAGGAAGAAAAGGTACAGGTTAGAGGTTAGAAATTAAACGAAAAAAGGAAAAAAAAGAAAGAAAGGGAAGTGATAAATAGGAGTGATATAGAATGAGTAACTAGTATTATATAATGTATAATAAATAACATTGAAATAAGGTAGAAAGATCGGTATATTTTTAAAGAAATATATATGTATATATATATGTGCCTTTGAGAAAAAGGATTTTAAATTGGTAAAGTATTAGATATTAGCTGTATACTTTGTGGAATGTTCTGTGGAATTTATGCAAGCAGAGAGAAAACAAGTCAGTGCGTCTATTTATTATAGCATCTAAATTAGATATAATGGTAAATTTCTTACATAAACAGAGATAACATGTCTTGGATAGAGAAGCATTCAAGTATGGAGAAGCAGAACAAACCTTCCTCCAAGAGATGTTATAGTTAATATTTTTGTCTTTCAAGCACCATGTGAGTTCTGAGAGTGCCGTGTTGGTTCTTATAAGTTGGTATTTAAAAGACGAATGATGATTATAAAGACGAGCTTTAAAGGAGGTGGAAATGGTGCCAAAATAGGTAAAGGGATTGGTGTCAGTTATAACTTTACATTCATAGATTATGTTTTTTTCAAGACAATGGTTGTTTAGAGGACATTTATTTTTAGCAGGGCAATTACAATTGCGATTAGAGAAATTAACAGAGTTATCAACTAGTGACCTAGTGTTATCTATAGAAGGAATTGGATTGGAGAAGTTATTTACGATATTATTTCTTGATTTAGATTGGGATTAAGAACATTTAACGAAGTTGCGTTTGACGCTGTATTTCGGTTTGCAGAAATTAACCTAGAGTTAACAATGACGTCGGGAATACTATTACTATTATTATGATATTCAGTGTTGGAAGGAAGAGATTTAGTATTTAGTATTTTATTGTTGTTTAGAGATAATGTTGGAGATGTTGGTGGAGGTCGAATAGGAAAATGTTATAGCGTGTTTGTTAAATATTTTACTATAGATATGTGAGGGAGGGAAGCATTTATTTAAGGCACTAAAGAATAATTTAGGAATATTATTATTAATAGAGATGGAGAAAGGAGCATTATACCAGATTATGTTTTTGTAATTAGGTCTTTTATTAAAGTTATTGGAATGATCATGATTAATTATTCTACTGTAAGATCTTCTAGAATTTGTTTCTTTATTATATTTGATTTTATCAGGATAACCGGCTTTAGAAAGCGCGTTATTATAGTAATTGGCGTTAGCATCAAATATGTTTTTATTAGATGATAGGTTGGATATTCTTTTTCCAATATTACTAACTATAGCATTCTTAATATTAATGAGGTGGTTAGATTTAAAATTAACATAATTTAGATTCTCATTGTTTTTATGGTAAGGGTAATATAGGCCAGTGTCAAGATTAAGAGATACATCCAAGAAATTAGCTAGTTTGATGTTGTTATCAAATTCAATTTTTAAGTTATGTTGGTTAAAGAGAATACGTATATTGTTCTTAATAATATTAACGTTAGCTATGTTGCAATTTAAGATAGTAAAGAGTCCATCGTCACGATAAATTCCACCACGAAGTTGAGTAATATTCCGATTCAAAGAATTCAAAATAAAGATACCAATTAAATCTGTCAATTGGGATGAATCGGATGCTCCCATTGTGACGTCAAAGTTGTTAGAGGTATCAGTTCTGGTCCAATATTCATTGTTGAACTCTAGGATGGTTTTACGTGCGGTGAGAATGATGTGAAGTTCATCTGTAGTGATGTCTGAATATTTGTAAGCGAAAGATAGAGCATTGTTGAGAAGTGAGGGTGAAATAGAAGAATAGTAGCTGGCAATATCAAATTGAATAAATTTTTGTTTGTTTTTCTTATTCAATTTGTTGAACCAGCCACTCACTTCAGAAGTACCAAACCATGAATTTAAGTTCGAAGTAGAGCAATTAGAACGAACCTGTGGGATAATTCTATCCAAGATGGCTTTGCTAACAACCCCCAGGTCTGATTTAGAGGGGGCGATTAGTCTAACAGGTAGTTCACTACGAAAGTTGTTTTTGTGACCCTTGAGATTTATCCTCGGAGTTCTTGGGAGGAATGGTTCGGTCTTTTTTTCCGATGCCAAGCTTTGACATAATCTCAGAAGCTTCAAAATTTATGGATTCTAAATTATCATGGTTGGTTTTGCGATATTTTTTCCTAAGTTCCTTTAGGATAAGGTTGTTATAGTTATTCTTAGAAATACCATATTAATTATTTGTTTTGTCGGAGTGGACTAAAACATTTTTTGAGGAATTTAGGTTTGAAATCGTGTTCTCAGTTATAAAAGCTATCTCTCTCTCTCTATCACCCATCTCTCCTCCTATCTCATCCTTCCTTATTATACTCCTCCCCCTCTATTCATTACTCTCATCTCCTCCTCTTTTTCATCCCCCCCCCCTCAATTGTTTACAAATATCACACATCAATCTAAAACTACTTTTCATATGTTGATTTAAAACTGCACTATTCACAAGTGTTTTTTAACCTTCATATCTTGTCTCCCTATTTTATCTGACGGAAACGCAAATGTCATCGCATGATGATATTTGTTTTTGAAATGCGAATAATAAAATACATGGAACTCTTTTAACCATCTTTTGATCTTATGTATTATTTATACTCCAGTCCTACAAACTGTAGAGTGCTACTTATCCGATATCTGCATTGCTTTATTGTACTACAATAAAACTCACCTCCTATATATATATATATATATATATATATATATATATATATATATATATATATATATATATATAAATATATATATATATATATATATTGGTAAACGGAATAGAAAATGCTGACAAATTGTTCACAGTTGAAAGATGGTTTAATTAGGAATAAAAGAGTATTAGTGATTGTATGGGTTAGTATTCAGTTGTGGTTTTAAGTTCTTAAGTTTTTACCGGTTGCGCATTTCTAAATGCTTTTCAAAAATAATTTTGAGATAGAGTGTCCGTGTTGTTTGCTCTGATCTGATTAGTTTTGGGAATTCTACATGTTTTTATGTTAAAAAAGTGGCTCCAGCGTTACTTTGGTGTTGCAAAAATTCTTGTGGTCAAAACAATTTTGATTGGTCGGTAGAGGTCATGTGAATGTAAAAAATTGATTTTGCGCCAAGACTGTTTTTATGTTAAAAAAGTGGCTCCAGCGCTATTTTGTGTTTGCAAAAATTCTTGTGGTCAAAACAATTTTGATTGGTCGGTAGAGGTCATGTGAATAAAAATGTGGTTTTGCGCCAAGACTGAGAAATGACTCTTTCACAACAAATATGTGTGTGTGTAGTAGTAGTAGTAGTAGTAAGGTGTTCGATGTTGTGATAATGGTTAGCAGGGATGTGTGTCAAATGGCTATTAAGATAAGTGTGTGTGTGTGTGTGTGTGTGTGTGTGTGTGTGTGTGTGTGTGTGTGTGTGTGTGTGTGTGTGTGTGTGTGTGTGTGTGTGTGTGTATAGCAGAGTGATTCGTGGTAGCAGGGATGGTCAGTAAGAATGTGTCTGAAAGCAATGGGGGGTATTTTAGCATGTCAAAAGATATTTTTCAGCTTTTGTCTTATACGGAGAAGTGCGTGTGTGTGTGTATAAGTCTCTTTGTATGTTAATGTACGCGTGTGTATGTGTGTGTGTGTATATATGTGTGTGTGTGTGTGTGTGTGTGTGTGTGGCTGGACCAGTATTTTTTTCCCCCTGGTAAAATGGTGTACATTATTCGATTTTTTCAGTAAAATCGGTTCTCTTAATAGAACATCAACAATCTTAACAATAAAAGGTGTGAAATGATATTCACTACATATATATACACATACATATATTCACTATATATATATATATATATATATATATATATATATATATATATATATATATATATATATATATATATATATATATATATACATATATATACACATATATTTTTCTGTGTTGCACTATAGAGCATGTGTGTTTACGTATGTCATTGTGTTTATATGTGGGTGGAGATGTGTGCTGATGTAGGTATGTATGTTAATGTGTGTATGTTGTGGGTTCATCTTAGGGAGAAGTGTTTAGACGGGGTCCGTATTTGTTAATGAAGTAAGATTCCTTGCTGATGCGCTGGGTGTGGGTGGCATTAACTTTAAATTTGTAGAGGGGAAAGATTCTGAAGTTGGGATGATTTTGGGCGGCACAGGTATCAATGTGTTCACTCAGTGGTATTTTCCTCTATTCCCGTATTTTAATTTGGGATCTATGGACAGTCATGCGTTGGCGGAGGCTGTTTTTGGTCTGGCCTATGTATTGTTCTCGACAACCTGAGCAAGTTAATACATATATTAGATTTTCCGATGCACATGTGAAATTGTGTTTTACTATAAAACGTTGTCCATCTTTGAAATAGAATTCCGAACCCTCTATTAGGTTGATGCAAATGCCACAGTTGGGTCTATCGCATTTTTTTACTGTGGGTTTCGTTTTTGTGGTTGGCAGTACTTTGGCATGTGTTAGGATGTTTTTCATTGACTTGGATTGTCTTTTGCTCTTTATGATATCGTGTGTTCGTAGAATTTGGTTCATTCTATGGTCCTTTTTCAATACAGGGATGTTCTGGAGGATGGTGTCAAAGGCCTCATTGTTGAGAGGGTTGTGTGTGGAGATGTATGGAAGAGCTTTTAGTTTCGGTTGATTTACTTTAGGGTGTCTAAGGTCCTGGGTACTGAGTTTTAGGGCATGTTGGATTCCATTGTCAATTAGTGATGCAGGGTATTCCCTGCCTATGAGTGTGTCCTTTAGTTCTTGTAGCTGTAAGTAGCAGATGTTTTTATTGGAGACTATAGTACAGATTCTCTTGGCTAAGTTGTAGGGAATATTAATTTTAACGTGTCTAGGGTGGCAAGAGTTGAAGGGGAGATATTGCTTGGAGTCTGTGGGCTTGTAGTATATGTCTGTTTCTATTTTTTTGTTATGGATCTTAATGAGGATGTCGAGGAAGAGGAGTTGTTGATGGCTGTATTCCATCGTGAAGTTAATATTCGTGTTGAGCCCATTTATAAGGGTGTGAAATTCTTTAAGTTTTTCGATGTTTTCGTGCTAAAGGATGAAGCAGTCATCTAGATATCGCTTCCAGTTCCTTTCAATGTGTAAGTGGAGGGTGTTTCCAAATTTGTTTAGGACTTTAGTGTAGAGGGTGATTTCCAGGTATCCCATGACTAGGTTGACATAAGTGGGGGCTGTTTTCGTTCCCATAGCGGTCCCAGATTTCTGCCTGTAGGGTTTGTTATTGAAAACGAAGTAATTGTTCTCCAAGATAAATTTGAGTCCCTCTATCACGAATTCTTTTTTGATGCGTTGTGGGAGTTCATTGTGGAAATTATCCAGCCAGAATTGGATAGCTTCTATTCCTAGGTTGTGGGAGATGTCACTAGTAGGGTTTGTTCAGAAAGGGGCATATTAGGGAGGTGATTGAGCATATCTAGGTCGTCCCTTATATAGCTTTTGATGTGTTTGAGGAAGGGTATCAATGAAGTTGCTAAGACGGTGCGTTTCGCAAGCGGGGCCTGCTATTATAGGTCTTAATTTGAGATCATTGGGTGAGGGGACATTGATGACTATGTCTGTGGCTTCCTTGCATGCCTTACTTATTGATTCGCTTTTATGTACTTTAGGGATACCGTAGAAGAGGCTGGATTTACTTGTGAAGTCTGTGATGAAGCTGAATTCCTTGTTAGTGAGTCCTTCTTTGTATTGGTTGATTAGAGTCTTTAGGTTTCTCATAATTTTCTGTTGATTGTAGTGTTCATCCTTTTCGTAGTATGTTTCGTTTTCCAAAGTGGAGAGCGCTAAGTTGATATAGAATTCTGTCTCCATTAGGACTACTGTACTCCCTTTATCAGCCTCTTTAATTGTAATGGTTCTGTCGGTTTTTAATGTATTTAATTCTTCCCATTCTTTCTTGTTGAGGTTTGGCTTGTGTTTTTGTCTGTGCAAG
Organism: Eledone cirrhosa; assembly: GCA_964016885.1. Taxonomy (NCBI): domain Eukaryota; kingdom Metazoa; phylum Mollusca; class Cephalopoda; order Octopoda; family Eledonidae; genus Eledone; species Eledone cirrhosa. The sequence continues at coordinate 212,434,944 of OZ024741.1, read as the reverse complement.
TGTTGGTAAGGGAAGTTTGTGATGTGTTCACAGAATTCGTTCAGGATTTTATTTCTACCTTTTGAAGGGGTGTAATTGCTTCTATTTCTGGCTAATGATTCATCCTCATTGTACTGGTCGAATAGTTGTTCACTAAGTCGTAACTTTCTACAGAAGTCTGTGATGTCTTCCTTCATTTCATAGTAGTTAGGACGCAGTGGGGTCGGTGTGAATTTAAGACCTTTGGAGAGTAAGTTGATAAGGTTGGGTGTTGGTTCTGCACTAGTAAGATTGATAATTTTTATTACTCTCGGTTTCTCCTGCCTATCTTGTGTTATTTTGTTTGCCTGTATCTGTGTGCTGTGTCTAAAAAATGGTTGGGGTAGAGGGATTGTCTGCTGATGTTAAGTGGTCTCCTGTGTTTGTTATATTCCTTGTTGTTGTAAAATGTGGTTCGGGTTGGTGGTTGTAGATTGAATGGGGTGTTCCTGTACTGCGAGTATGGGTGCGTGTTTCTATGTGCCATGTTGTATTGTGGTGTTATTAGTGGCCTACGTTGTTGGTTGTATCGTGTGGTGTGGGTTTGTTGTGTATTGTGGAAGCGAGAGTTGAGAAAATGGTAATTACCTTGCTGTCCCCTTGAAGCGGGGAAGTTGTTACATCTATCATGGCATTGTTATCTTTTCCCTATGTTTGACGATGAGGCATCCGCGTAGTAGTTGAGTGATTTGGTATGGTGTCTCCTTGAAGGGGGAAAGTTGTAAATGTCATTCTGGGGGAGATGATTTCTTGGGTTTTTGTTCCTTCTTATGGTAGCGAGGTTGGGAAGTTCATCTTCGGTGTGGTGCTTCCTTCTTCGTTTGTTAGAGGCTTGGGGGAAAAAAATACTGGTCTACCCACACACACACACAC
>OZ024741.1:212429053-212431553 GCA_964016885.1 Eledone cirrhosa | reverse complement strand
TATATATATATATACAGTATATATATATTTATATATATATATATATATATATATATATATATATATATATATACAGTACATATATATTTATATATATATATATATATATATACAGTATATATATATATATATATATAATGTAGGAGGTGAGTTCTATTGTAGTACAATAAAGCAATGCAGATATCGGATAAGAAGCACTCTACAGTTTGTGGGACTGGAGTATGCATAATATAAGATCAAAAGATGGTTAAAGGAGTTCCATATATTTTATTATGCGCATTTCAAAAACAAACATCATCAAGCAATAATATTTGTGTTTTCATCAGATAAAACAGGAGAACATGATATGAAGGCTAAAAAACACTTGTTGATAGTGCAGTTTTAAATCAACATATGAAAAGTGGTTTTAGATTGATGTGTGATATTGGGAAAAATATTTTATTTAGAGAGGGGGGGGGAAGGATGAAAAGGGAAGGAGATGAGAGGGAGAGATGGGTGATAGAGAGAAAGAGATAGTTTTTATAACTGAGAGGAGATATATTTTTTACATAGAGGGGTTGAAAACCGTTGGAAGATACTGTATAAATTAAAAATTTTGAAAATTAACGAAGGGAGGATATGGGCGAGGAAAAAATATTTTTTTAGGGAGGGGGGGGGAAGGATGAAAAAAAGGGGGGAGGAGATGAGAGTGAAGGTGGAGAGGGAGAGATGGGTGATAGAGAGAAAGAGATAGTTTTTATAACTGAGAAAAAGATATATTGTTTTAATATAGAGAGGTTGGGAACCGTTGGAAGATAATGTATAAATTAAAGGAATTTGAAAATTAACGAAGGGAAATTATGTATGAAGATAGAGAGAAAAAAATGATAATTGTGGGTGAATATTCTAACGTCAAAAGAAGAAATGTATGTATTGTGGCAATTTCAAAATTAGCCAAGATAAAAGTTGTTATGGTTTGTGTGTAGAAGGATTTGAGAAAAATAATGTGAAGTTAAAGTTTGTATATTGAATTGATATGTATTAATAATGAGTTCGTTGATGGGGAGAAAAAAATAATAATAAATTAAGGATGAAATTGAGATTAAAAAGATTTATGATAGAGAGAAAAAATAATAATGATTGCGGATGAATATTCAAAAAGTCAAAAACAAATGTTATTATTTTACGAAAAGATAGAATGAGGGTAATGAGTAAACGAGTATTATAGAGTGTATAATGCCCTTTAAAGTAAGGTAAGGTAGATGGGTATATTTTAAAGAGGTGTATGTATATGTGCCTTTGAGAAAAGATTCTAAATTGATAAAGAATTGAATATTAACTGTATACTTTGTGAAAAGTTCTATGGAATTTATGCAGGCAGATAGAGAACAAATCTGAGCGTCTGTTTATTATAGAATCTAGGTTAGAGATAATGGTAAATTTTTCATTTAGGCAGATTACAGATTTTAGATAGAGAGCTGTTCAAGTATGAGGATGCAGAAGAAATCTTTTTCCAAAAGATGTTATAATTAATGTTTTTGTCTTTTAAGGACCATATGAGTTCTGAGAGAGCAGTGTTAGTTCTTTTAAGTTTGTATTTGAAAGATGAATGATGATTATAGAGACGAGCTTTAAAAGAGGTGGAAGTGGAGCCAAAATAGGTGAAGGAATTGGTGCTAGTTATAATTTTACATTCATAAATTAAGTTTTTATCGAGGCAATGGTTGTTGAGAGGACATTTATTTTTGATGCGGCAGTTGCAATTAGAGAGATTATTAATGAGTGATCTAGTGTTATCTATAGAAGGAATTGGATTGGAGAAGTTGTTTGCGATAGGAATAATAGGAATAATAGTTTCTTGATTTAGAGTTGGATTATGAACATTTAGCGAAGTTGTGTTTGACGTTGTATTTGGGTTAAATATTTTACTATAGATATGTGAGGGAGGGAAGCATTTATTTAAGGCACTAAAAAATAATTTAGGAATATTGTTATTAATAGAGATGGAGAAAGGAGCATTATACCAGATTATGTTTTTGTATCTAGGTCTTTTATTAAAATTATTGGAATGGTCATGATTAATTATTCTACTGTAAGTTTTCCTAGAATTTGTTTCTTTATTATATTTGATTTTATCTGGATAGCCGGCTTTAGAAAGTGCGTTATTATAGTAATTGGCGTTAGCATCAAAGATGTTTTTATTAGAAGATATGTTAGATATTCTATTTCCAATATTATTAACTATAGCATTCTTGATATTGGTAGGATGGTTAGATTTAAAGTTAACATAATTAAGATTCTCATTGTTTTTATGGTAGATTCTCATTGTTTTTATGGTAGATTCTCATTGTTTTTATATAGGCCAGTGTCAAGATTAAGAGATACATCCAAGAAATTAGCAAGTTTGATACTATTATCAAATTCAATTTTTAGGTTATGTTGGTTAAAGAGATTACGTATATTGTTCTTAATAATATTAAGTTTAACTATATTGCAATTTAGGATAGTAAAGAGTCCATCG
>OZ024741.1:212421553-212424053 GCA_964016885.1 Eledone cirrhosa | reverse complement strand
AGTGTTATGTTGTGAGTAGTGTTATGTTGTGAGTAGTGTTATGTTGTGAGTCGTGTTATTATATTGTGAGTGTTATTATGTTGTGAGTAGTGTTATGTTGTGAGTCGTGTTATTATGTTGTGAGTAGTGTTATGTTGTGAGTAGTGTTATGTTGTGAGTCGTGTTATTATATTGTGAGTGTTATTATGTTGTGAGTAGTGTTATTATGTTGAGTGTTATTATGCTGTGAGTAGCGTTATGGTGTGAGTAGTGTTATTATGTTGTGAGTAGTGTTATGTTGTGAGTAATGTTATGTTGTGAGTAGTGTTATTATGTTGTGAGTAGTGTTATGTTGTGAGTAGTGTTATGTTCTGAGTCGTGTTATTATGTTGTGATTAGTGTTATTATGTTGTGAGTAGTGTTATTATGTTGTGAGTAGTGTTATGTGGTGAGCAGTGTTATTATGTTGTGAGTAGTGTTATGTTGTGAGTATTTTTATTATGTTGTGAGTAGCGTTATTATGGTGTGAGTAGTGTTATGTTGTGAGTAGTGTTATGTTGTGAGTAGTGTTATGTTGTAAGTAGTGTTATGTTGTGAGTCGTGTTATTATGTTGTGAGTAGTGTTATGTTGTGAGTAGTATTATGTTGTGAGTCGTGTTATTATGTTGTGAGTAGTGTTATGTTGTGAGTAGTATTATGTTGTGAGTAGTGTTATTATGTTGTGAGTAGTGTTATTATGTTGTGAGTAGTGTTATTATGTTTTGAGTAATGTTATGTTGTGAGTAATGTAATTATGTTGTGAGTAGTGTTATGTTGTGAGTAGTGTTATGTTGTGAGTAGTGTTATTATGTTGAGAGTAGTGTTATTATTGTGGTTGTTGTGAGTAGTGTTATTATTGTTGTTACTATTGTTAATTATATTGTTACTATTGTGGGTGTTGTGAGTATTATTGTTGTAATTGATATTTTTTATTATTGTGTTTGTTGATAGTGGTGTTGTTATTGTTGGTCCTGTTGATTTCAATGATATTATGACTGTGGTTGTTGTTATTAGTTTCATTAGTGGTAATATTTTGGTTGTTATGTTTGTAGACACCTACACTGTCATTGCGAGAGTTGATAATATTGTTGATGTAATATCTTTCTTGAAATCTTATGGTTGTTTTCTTTGATGTTGCATTTGGCTGGAATTTTGTTTTCGTTGTGGATTAGCAGAGTCGTTAGAGCGCCCAAGATACACTTAGCAATATTTGTTCCGTCTCTTCACGTCCTAAGATCATATTCTTCTGACTTAAACTTTATATTTCATTGTTCTGTGATCGTCAATATATAATATCAATAGATTACTGAGGTCAATATTATCGACTTTTCATTCCATAAATAAATAGGTAAAACTGTCCACGGACATTTAGTAGGTGTTTATTTCCTTGATAAATGCACATTTCCCCGCGGCTAACATATATCATAAAATGTAATATGACCATCAACGCCACATATAACTGGGAGATCTATAATAACTACTATATATATATATATATACCCACTCCCACTACGTGTAATAGTTATTTAATTCAATCAACAGTAACTTATCTTCCATATCAACATAACGTTATATTACTTTACAAGTTATACTTTTTTATATTTCACATTATATATATGTATATATATATATCAAAGGTATAGAAACTCAAAATAGTCTCTTACAATAAAATACCTCAAGGAAAGAGATTTGTCCGAGCCGTATATTATAATTGAATATAAAAGGGAGATAAACACAGATATATAAATATATGTGTTCAAATCGTAAGGGAGCAGATTCGCTAAGGTGAAAAAGATACTAACTATAGACAATAGGGTTTGCCAGACTCAATTTAAGAATTAATCTAGAAAATAAATACAAACCGGAATTGTGGTAAAAAACCATCACCCAGACAGCGTTTGGCGATGCTGTTTCGCAATCCAACTGTGAAGAGAATTACCAATTCTTATTGCTCATCAGTGGGTGAAAAATTAGTAAACTCCTCACTTCTAAGTATATCAGAAAACTGAATAGTGTGCGTATATATGAAGAAGAAGAAGAAGAAGAAGAAGAAGAAGAAGAAGAAGAAGAAGAAGAAGAAGAAGAAGAAGAAGAAGAAGAAGAAGAAGAAGAAGAAGAAGAAGAAGAAGAAGAAGAAGAAGAAGTTAGTCGTTCGTATGACAAGTATTGTTCATTTCTTCTAGTTGAGTAAAATGGAGTAAGACCAAATAAAGTGTCTTGCTACAGAACTCAACAAGAGTAATCTAGTGAAAACTGAAAACCACACAACAGTAACACCGACTTCCAACCGGTAGAAAGAATAGTTTATAACTTCGCCTATTAATACGTATGGTGAGCAAATGGGGTCCCACGTGCTGGCCTCCCCGGCGGACAGGATGGAGAAGGCGTAATAGGCAACATTTTTCGCGAAATGGGCCGCATGAGATATGGCTCATCATCAGGCAGGCCACATAAGATATGGCTCATCATCAGGCGGGCCGCA
>OZ024741.1:212409053-212416553 GCA_964016885.1 Eledone cirrhosa | reverse complement strand
CCTGGTACCGCCGTAAAAACACTTATTAGCAAGACATACCCGTTCCAAAGACCCTCATGTATAGATAAGAAATGTATAACCTGTAAAATAAGCCCCCATATTAACTGTAAAACTAGAAATGTAGTATATAGCATAAGATGTACTGAAGGACAATGTAGAAACAAAAATATAGTGTACATAGGTGAGACAGCTCGTAGTATAGGGGAACGAATAAATGAACACTGGCGAGACCTCCAAGATAATAAAGAATCATCTGTGCTCTACCAACATGCTAAGATAGAACACAGGGGTAAATTAGAGAGCATATAAATAAAAATAGAATCCACACACAAGAAAGACGCAATGTTTAGGCAAATTACAGAGGCAGTAAGCATAAAAGAATTAAAACCAAAATTAAATAGAAAATATGAGTGGAACAGCAACATCACAACTTACAATTAAGGACAAAATGAAAACACACACACACATAGAACAAACAACTTACAATTGAAAACACACACGAAATGAAAACACACACAAAATGAAAACACACACACACATAGAACAAACAACCAACCAACAATAAATAAATAAATAAACAAACAAATAGAAAAATATAAATAGAAAAATAGAAAAATGAACACAAACACACACAGACACCCGGATGTGGCGCATGCGCAAACTGAGCACGCAACCCACAACCCACACACAAACAAAATGGCGTAGGATAGAAGAAAGGAAAGGCATAGAAACGAAGAAAGAAATCCCCAGTCACTGAAGAGGTCACAGAGTGTGTGACGAAAGAACTATGACTATATATATATAAACAACTATCTGGTTGTGGAACCAGCCAACCAACCAGAAATTTATAAATTTGTAAATTTATAATTATATAATAAATTAAATTGAAGTGAAAGCAACTGGTGCGTGTGTTTCTTATTGGCAACATGACCCTCCCAAAGTATAACAATATCGGTTTCAACACACGATTTCAGATAAAGAATCTTGCTAAACAAATTCAGAAACGAAATATATATATATATATATATATATATATATATATATATATATATATATATATATATATATATATATATATAAATATATATATATAGTAATAATAATAAAATTGAAGACTAAAATCTAGAGAGGGCTCGATAAGGAAAATATATATCAAATATATAAGAACCGAAGAGCAAATATTTATTAAAATAACAGATTAAAGTTTAAGCAAAGAATCGCTGCTTTCACCCTTAACGGGATCTTCTGAAACTAACAAAGTCAATCTGTAAACGCAGAACTGGATATTTCAAAAAACGTTGCAACCGGAGGAAGACAGGAAGACGATACTTTGGTTCATGGTGACGTTCGCTGGCAAAGAACGGGAAAAAAAACGAATAATACGTCATTAATAGGAGCGGTGAAAAACAATTACGTGCATATATATGTATATATATATATATATATATATATATATAGAGAGAGAGAGAGAGAGAGATAAATATATATATATAATAGATATATATATAGATAAATATATATATATATATATATATATATATATATATATATATATATATAGAGAGAGAGAGAGAGAGAGAGAGAGAGAGAGAGAGAGAGAGAGAGAGAGAGAGAGAGAGAGAGCGGCGTTCGTTCCTTTTAACATGATATTAGATATAATTGGCCAATGGAAATCAGTTAAACTAACTAATATGACGGAAAGAAGAAGAAACAAGGTAATTATAGCTGTGCTTCTTTCTATATTGAGGACTACTTTTTACAGGACTTGTATGTTTGTAAACAAAGCAATTAATCTGTTACTGTTTACCTGCTAGTGATTATATGTATATAAATATATATATATATATATATGTATATATAAAGATATGTATGTTTATATATATATATATATATATATATATATATATATATATATATATACATATGTATGTCTATATATATATGTATATATAGACATGTATGTCTATATATATATATAGAGAGAGAGACATGTATATATATATATATATGTATATATAGACGTGTATGTATATATATGTATGTATATATAGACGTGTATGTATATATATATATAAATAGACATATTTATGTATATATATATATAGACATATCTATGAATATATATATATATATATGTCTATATATCTATATCTATATGCACATATATATATATATATATATATATATATATATATACATACATATGTCTATATATATATATACATAAATATGTCTATATATATATATATATATATACATACACGTCTATATATACATACATATATATACATACACGTCTATATATACATATATATATATATATATATACATGTCTATATATATATATAGACATACATGTCTATATATACTTATATATATAGACATACATGTCTATATATACATATATATATAGACATACATATGTATATATATATATATATATATATATATACATACATGTCTTTATATTATACACATATTTATATATATATATATACATATATATATATGATTCCATGTATATAATCATATATTTGGAATCATATACGTACGTGTATATATGTATATATGCACGACTATATAAATCTATATGTATATATACATATATATATATGAATATATATATATCCATATAAATATATATATATATATAAGTGTGCTTATGTTTATGTATGTATATATGTATGTATATATGTATGTATTATGTCAGGTCACCAATTGGTGCTACTGGTAACATGTATCCCAGTACAACCTGTCTCATGGTCGGGTCGTTGGCGACTAAACTGGCAACCCCACCAAGGTTTCTTGGTGAGGCGGGTGGCTTTGGACATCCTGCAGGACTAAAAACAAAACCTGTCAAAGGGCAAAGGAGCTCTTAAGAGTCAATGGCCATCCAAAATCACCGGGAGAGATGACCCCTTAGCCTTTGTCAAGGCAGAATTCTAGGAGAAGGAAAACTCTGATATAACACCTGCAACCCTGATGGTATCCAATGATGTTGACTTGTTCTTCTTTTTGGTAAATATCATCTTGGTTAAGAGAGTGGGACTGGCTTTGTGCAGTGCCTTTGCTCACTATAAAAGCTTCACGGCACAGGCATTGCTTTATATCTGGAGATCTCTCTGCACTTGTCGTTACATGGTACCATGGGCCCAGAACTATGTGTCAATAATTGTCACAAGTGTAGTGTTTGTACCAGAGTTTTCAAGTCGCTGGCTGGACTAAAAAGTCACACTCGTTCAGCGCATCGGTAGGGGTTCTCCTACATGGATATAAAGTAGTGGCCGTACTCGAAAACGAGTTGGCAGCCACCATACATATATGTATGTATATGTGTGTGTGTATATGTATGTATGCGTGAGTATTTATAAAAACACAGATAAACAGATATATATATATAATAATCTGATATATAAATGGAGAGAAATATATATATGTATTTGTATATATTTATATATATACATATATATATATATATATATATATATATATATATATATATATATATATATATATACGATATTAAACAAATGGAAACTATATTTATAAAACCATATTTATTTCATTATACATATTTCAGGGATACCATATTAAAAATATGGCATGCCTTCTTCAGATAAAATACAATATATAAGCAGTTTTATAAATATATTTGACGTACCATAAAATATATATATATATATATATATATATATTTTATGGTACGTCAAATATATTTATAAAACTGCTTACATATTGTATTTTATCTGAAGAAGGCATGCCATATTTTTAATATGGTATCCCTGAAATATGTATAATGAAATAAATATGGTTTTATAAATATAGTTTCCATTTGTTTAATATCGTATATATATATATATATATATATATATATATATATATATATATATATATATATATAGTAAAGCATCTCCATTGAATCATTATATAAATGTATGTATATATATATATATATATATAAATGTATGTATGTATATATGTATGTATATATACATATATATGAAAATGTATGTATGTATGTGTATATATATATATATAAATCTATGTATGTATATTACTATGTATGTATATATATATATGTGTGTGTTCGTGTCACTCTCTCTATATATATGCGTGTGTGTGAATATATATATGTATATACATATATGTATATATGTGTGGGTGTATGTATGCTTGTGTGCGTGTTTGTGGGTAAGAGACAGGGAGAGAGAGAGAGAGAGAGAGAGAGAGAGAGAGAGAGATACAGAGAAAGAAAGAACGTGAGAGAGAGAGAAAGAGACAGAGAAATAACTACTTCTACTTTAGGCACAAGGCCAGCAAAATCTTCAGTACATTACTGGTACTTTATGTTATCGACCCCGTAATGGATGAAAGGCAAAGTTAACCTCGGCGGGATTTGAACTCAGAACGTAAAGGGACATAACTATGCTGCAAAGCCTGGCGTCCGACTCTCTACCGATACTGCCAATCCACCGCCCAAAGAAATAACGAGAGAGAGAGAGAGTCAGAGAAAGAACGAGAGAGAAAGAGAGATAGAGAAAGAACGAGAGAGAGAGAGAGAGACAGAGAAAGAACGAGAGAGAGAGAGAGAATGAGAGAGAGAGAGAGTCAGAGAAAGAACGAGAGAGAAAGAGACAGAGAAATAACGAGAGCGAGAGAAAGAGATACCGAGAGAATGAACGAGAGAAAAAGAGTCAGAGAAAGAACGAGGGAGAGAGAGAGTGAACGAGAGAGAAAGGTCAAAGAAATAACGAGGGAGAGAGAGGAGAGAGAAAGAGACAGAGAAATAACGAGAGAGAGTGAGAGAGACCGAGAGAATGAACGAGAGAGAAAGAGACAGAGAAAGAACGAGAGAGAGAGAGAAGGAGAGAGAAAGAGTCAGACAAAGAACGAGAGAGAGAGAGAGACCGAGAGAATGAACGAGAGAGAAAGAGTCAGAGTAAGAACGAGAGAGAGAGAGAGAGAGAGAAGGAGAGAGAAAGAGTCAGATAAAGAACGAGAGAGAGAGAGAGAGTGAACGAGAGAGAGAGAGAGAGAGAAAGAACGTGAGAGAGAGAGTGGGAGAGAACGAAAGAAAGAACGAGAGAGGGAGAGAACGAAAGAGAAAGAGAAAGAACGAGAGAGAGGGAGAGAGAGAGAGAAAGAAAGAGTGAGAGACGTTGTATATTGCCATTAACAATTAGTGAGATGAAAGCCCAAAACAAATCCTTTCATATCTGCAGCACATAATAACCTTTAATGCTAGAATCAGTGTTTCACTAACATACCAATTGTTGATATCATAACTACAACGATTACTATTACAACAACAACAACAACAACAATACTACTACTACTACTACTACTACTAACTCTACTACTACTAATACTATTGCTACTATAATAGCCATAATGATGATGATGATGATGATAACAGTGATAATATGATGAAGATAGTGCTGCTGTTGGTACTCAACATCGTTATGAAACCTAAAAAGGAAATATATATATATATATATATATATATATATGTGTGTGTGTGTGTGTGTATTCGTGTGTGTGTTTGTGTCTGTATTTGTGTTTGTGTTTGTGTGTGTGTATGTGTGTGTATGGGTGTATCTGTATTTGTGTGTGTGTGAGTGAGTTTGTGTGTGCGTGTGTGTGTGCGTTAGTGTTTGTGGTGTTAAAGTGTGTGCCTGTGTGTGTTTGTCTGTGTGTGAGTGTGTACGCGTGCGTGTATCTACATGTATCCGTATGAATGTATGTATACCTATACGCATTGGCATGTACACCCATATCTACATAAAACTTCACACACACATGTGTATAGGCATATACATATATACACACACATAAACATACCCATATATAATATATATATACACATATATATAGATATATATATTTATATATATATACATATATATATACATACATAATTTACATACATACACATACATACATATATGCATGTATATATGTATATACATGCATGTACATATATATATACATACATTAATACAAGCTCACATCCACATACATATTCAGAGACTCGGCAGCTTTGCCGTCAATATCACACTCATCATCATCATCATCATCACCATTACCATCATCATCATCACCATCATCATCATCACCATTACCATCATCATCACCATCACCATCATCATCACCATTACAATCACCATCATCACCATCATCATCATCACCATTACCATCATCATCACCATCACCATCACCATCACCATCACCATCATCATCATCACCATTACCATTAATGTTATTGTTGTTAATAAAGTTGCTTATTGCAGTTATTATTTGTCAGCCATGTTTAGTAATGTTCTAGGCTTCATTTGTTTAATGGCGGTAGGTGTGGTAGTATAGGTGGTAGTAGAGGTGGTAGTAGATGTGGTAGTAGGGGTGGTAATAGTGCTGGTAGTAGAGGAGATAGTGGTAGTGGTTGTGGTAGAGGTGGTAGTAGATGTGGTAGTAGGGGTGGTAATAGTGCTGGTAGTAGAGGAGATGGTGGTAGTGGTTGTGGTAGAGGTGGTAGTAGATGTGGTAGTAGGGGTGGTAATAGTGCTGGTAGTAGAGGAGATGGTGGTAGTGGTTGTGGTAGAGGTGGTAGTAGATGTGGTAGTAGGGGTGGTAATAGTGCTGGTAGTAGAGGAGATGGTGGTAGTGGTTGTGGTAGAGGTGGTAGTAGATGTGGTAGTAGGGGTGGTAATAGTGCTGGTAGTAGAGGAGATGGTGGTAGTGGTTGTGGTAGAGGTGGTAGTAGATGTGGTAGTAGGGGTGGTAATAGTGCTGGTAGTAGAGGAGATGGTGGTAGTGGTTGTGGTAGAGGTGGTAGTATAGGTGGTAGTAGAGAGGCTGATGATAGCAGTAGTGGTGGTAGTAGTGGTGGCAGTGTAGGGGATGATGGTGGTAGTATAGGGGATGATGGTGGTAGTGACTGTAGTCGTGGTTGTAGAGGTGGTAGTATAGGAGATGGTGGTAATAGTGGGGGTTGTAGAGGTGGTAGTATAGGAGATTGTGGTAGTGGTGGTTGTATAGGAGATGGTGGTAGTGGTGGAGGTTGTATAGGTGGTAGTAAAGGGGGTTATGGTAGTGGTGGTGGTGGTTGTAGAGGTGGTAGTTTAGGGGATGATGTGATGGTGGTGGTAGTATAGGTTGTAATAGATTAGTGGTGGTAGTGTAGGGGATGATGGTGATGGTAGTAGAGGTGGTAGTATAGATGATATGGTGGTGGTGGTAGTGTAGGTGGTATTATAGGTGGTGGTAGTAGTGGTGGTTGTAGAGTTGGTAGTAGAGGAGATGGTGGTAGTAGTGGTGGTGGTATAGGGGTATAGGTGGTAGTAGAGGGGATGGTGGTAGTAGTGGTGGTAATATAGGGGTATAGGTGGTAGTAGAGGGGATGGTGGTAGTAGTTGTGGTTTTATAGGTGGTAATATAGGAGATGGTGGTAGTGGTGGTGGTATAGATAGATAATGGTGGTAGTGGTGGTTGTAGAGGTGGTAA
>OZ024741.1:212359053-212404053 GCA_964016885.1 Eledone cirrhosa | reverse complement strand
TCTATTTTATTCCATACTGCTAAACTACCGGGCACCCTTTCTATTTTATTCTCTACTGCTAAACTACCGGGCACCCTATAAATTTTATTCCATACTGCTAAACTACCGGACACCCTTTCTATTTTATTCTCTACGGCTAAACTACCGGACACCCTTTCTATTTTATACTCTACTGCTAAACTACCGGACACCCTTTCTATTTTATTCTCTACTGCTAAACTACCGGGCACCCTTTCTATTTTATTCCATACTGCTAAACTACCGGACACCCTTTCTATTTTATTCCATACTGCTAAACTACCGGACACCCTTTCTATTTTATTCTCTAGTGCTAAACTACCGGGCACCCTTTCTATTTTATTCTCTACTGCTAAACTACCGGGCACCCTTTCTATTTTATTCCATACTGCTAAACTACCGGACACCCTTTCTATTTTATTCCATACTGCTAAACTACCGGACACCCTTTCTATTTTATTCTCTACTGCTAAACTACCGGGCACCCTTTCTATTTTATTCTCTACTGCTAAACTACCGGGCACCCTTTCTATTTTATTCCATACTGCTAAACTACCGGGCACCCTTTCTATTTTATTCTCTACTGCTAAACTACCGGGCACCCTTTCTATTTTATTCCATACTGCTAAACTACCGGACACCCTTTCTATTTTATTCCATACTGCTAAACTACCGGGCACCCTTTCTATTTTATTCTCTACGGCTAAACTACCGGACACCCTTTCTATTTTATTCTCTACTGCTAAACTACCGGGCACCCTTTCTTTTTTATTCCATACTGCTAAACTACCGGACACCCTTTCTATTTTATTCCATACTGCTAAACTACCGGACACCCTTTCTATTTTATTCTCTACTGCTAAACTACCGGGCACCCTTTCTATTTTATTCTCTACTGCTAAACTACCGGGCACCCTTTATATTTTATTCTCTACGGCTAAACTACCGGACACCCTTTCTATTTTATTCTCTACTGCTAAACTACCGGGCACCCTTTCTATTTTATTCCATACTGCTAAACTACCGGACACCCTTTCTATTTTATTCTCTACTGCTAAACTACCGGGCACCCTTTCTATTTTATTCTCTACTGCTAAACTACCGGGCACCCTTTCTATTTTATTCCATACTGCTAAACTACCGGACACCCTTTCTATTTTATTCCATACTGCTAAACTACCGGACACCCTTTCTATTTTATTCTCTACTGCTAAACTACCGGGCACCCTTTCTATTTTATTCTCTACTGCTAAATTACCGGGCACCCTTTCTATTTTATTCTCTACGGCTAAACTACCGGGCACCCTTTCTATTTTATTCTCTACTGCTAAACTACCGGGCACCCTTTCTATTTTATTCCATACTGCTAAACTACCGGGCACCCTTTCTATTTTATTCTCTACGGCTAAACTACCGGACACCCTTTCTATTTTATTCTCTACGACTAAACTACCGGACACCCTTTCTATTTTATTCTCTACTGCTAAACTATCGGGCACCCTTTCTATTTTATTCCATACTGCTAAACTACCGGACACCCTTTCTATTTTCTTCTCTACGGCTAAACTACCGGACACCCTTTCTATTTTATACTCTACTGCTAAACTACCGGACACCCTTTCTATTTTATTCTCTACTGCTAAACTACCGGGCACCCTTTCTATTTTATTCCATACTGCTAAACTACCGGACACCCTTTCTATTTTATTCCATACTGCTAAACTACCGGGCACCCTTTCTATTTTATTCCATACTGCTAAACTACCGGACACCCTTTCTATTTTATTCCATACTGCTAAACTACCGGGCACCCTTTCTATTTTATTCCATACTGCTAAACTACCGGACACCCTTTCTATTTTATTCCATACTGCTAAACTACCGGACACCCTTTCTATTTTATTCTCTACTGCTAAACTACCGGGCACCCTTTCTAATTTATTCCAAACTGCTAAACTACCGGGCACCCTTTCTATTTTATTCCATACTGCTAAACTACCGGACACCCTTTCTATTTTATTCTCTACTGCTAAACTACCGGGCACCCTTTCTATTTTATTCTCTACTGTTAAACTACCGGGCACCCTTTCTATTTTATTCCATACTGCTAAACTACCGGACACCCTTTCTATTTTATTCTCTACTGTTAAACTACCGGGCACCCTTTCTATTTTATTCCATACTGCTAAACTACCGGGCACCCTTTCTATTTTATTCCATACTGCTAAACTACCGGGCACCCTTTCTATTTTATTCTCTACTGTTAAACTACCGGGCACCCTTTCTATTTTATTCCATACTGCTAAACTACCGGACACCCTTTCTATTTTATTCTCTACTGCTAAACTACCGGGCACCCTTTCTATTTTATTCTCTACTGTTAAACTACCGGGCACCCTTTCTATTTTATTCCATACTGCTAAACTACCGGACACCCTTTCTATTTTATTCCATACTGCTAAACTACCGGACACCCTTTCTATTTTATTCTCTACTGCTAAACTACCGGGCACCCTTTCTATTTTATTCCATACTGCTAAACTACCGGGCACCCTTTCTATTTTATTCCATACTGCTAAACTACCGGGCACCCTTTCTATTTTATTCCATACTGCTAAACTACCGGACACCCTTTCTATTTTATTCTCTAGTGCTAAACTACCGGGCACCCTTTCTATTTTATTCTCTACTGTTAAACTACCGGGCACCCTTTCTATTTTATTCCATACTGCTAAACTACCGGACACCCTTTCTATTTTATTCCATACTGCTAAACTACCGGACACCCTTTCTATTTTATTCTCTACTGCTAAACTACCGGGCACCCTTTCTATTTTATTCCATACTGCTAAACTACCGGGCACCCTTTCTATTTTATTCCATACTGCTAAACTACCGGGCACCCTTTCTATTTTATTCCATACTGCTAAACTACTGGGCACCCTTTCTATTTTATTCTCTACTGTTAAACTACCGGGCACCCTTTCTATTTTATTCCATACTGCTAAACTACCGGACACCCTTTCTATTTTATTCCATACTGCTAAACTACCGGACACCCTTTCTATTTTATTCTCTACTGCTAAACTACCGGGCACCCTTTCTATTTTATTCTCTACTGCTAAACTACCGGGCACCCCTTCTATTTTATTCT
This sequence comes from Eledone cirrhosa, assembly GCA_964016885.1. NCBI lineage: Eukaryota > Metazoa > Mollusca > Cephalopoda > Octopoda > Eledonidae > Eledone > Eledone cirrhosa. Next base: position 212,400,881 of record OZ024741.1, on the reverse strand, counting down.
CTACGGCTAAACTACCGGGCACCCTTTCTATTTTATTCTCTACTGCTAAACTACCGGGCACCCTTTCTATTTTATTCCTTACTGCTAAACTACCGGGCACCCTTTCTATTTTATTCTCTACGGCTAAACTACCGGACACCCTTTCTATTTTATTCTCTACGGCTAAACTACCGGACACCCTTTCTATTTTATTCTCTACGGCTAAACTATCGGACACCCTTTCTATTTTATTCCATACTGCTAAACTACCGGACACCCTTTCTATTTTATTCTCTACAGCTAAACTACCGGACACCCTTTCTATTTTATACTCTACTGCTAAACTACCGGACACCCTTTCTATTTTATTCTCTACTGCTAAACTACCGGGCACCCTTTCTATTTTATTCCATACTGCTAAACTACCGGACACCCTTTCTATTTTATTCCATACTGCTAAACTACCGGACACCCTTTCTATTTTATTCTCAACTGCTAAACTACCGGGCACCCTTTCTATTTTATTCTCTACTGCTAAACTACCGGGCACCCTTTCTATTTTATTCCATACTGCTAAACTACCGGACACCCTTTCTATTTTATTCCATACTGCTAAACTACCGGACACCCTTTCTATTTTATTCTCTACTGCTAAACTACCGGGCACCCTTTCTATTTTATTCTCTACTGCTAAACTGCCGGGCACCCTTTCTATTTTATTCCATACTGCTAAACTACCGGACACCCTTTCTATTTTATTCCATACTGCTAAACTACCGGGCACCCTTTCTATTTTATCCTCTACGGCTAAACTACCGGACACCCTTTCTATTTTATTCTCTACTGCTAAACTACCGGGCACCCTTTCTTTTTTATTCCATACTGCTAAACTACCGGACACCCTTTCTATTTTATTCCATACTGCTAAACTACCGGGCACCCTTTCTATTTTATTCTCTACTGCTAAACTACCGGGCACCCTTTCTATTTTATTCCATACTGCTAAACTACCGGACACCCTTTCTATTTTATTCCATACTGCTAAACTACCGGACACCCTTTCTATTTTATTCTCTACTGCTAAACTACCGGGCACCCTTTCTATTTTATTCTCTACTGCTAAACTACCGGGCACCCCTTCTATTTTATTCTCTACGGCTAAACTACCGGGCACCCTTTCTATTTTATTCTCTACTGCTAAACTACCGGGCACCCTTTCTATTTTATTCCTTACTGCTAAACTACCGGGCACCCTTTCTATTTTATTCTCTACGGCTAAACTACCGGACACCCTTTCTATTTTATTCTCTACGGCTAAACTACCGGACACCCTTTCTATTTTATTCTCTACGGCTAAACTATCGGACACCCTTTCTATTTTATTCCATACTGCTAAACTACCGGACACCCTTTCTATTTTATTCTCTACGGCTAAACTACCGGACACCCTTTCTATTTTATACTCTACTGCTAAACTACCGGACACCCTTTCTATTTTATTCTCTACTGCTAAACTACCGGGCACCCTTTCTATTTTATTCCATACTGCTAAACTACCGGACACCCTTTCTATTTTATTCCATACTGCTAAACTACCGGACACCCTTTCTATTTTATTCTCAACTGCTAAACTACCGGGCACCCTTTCTATTTTATTCTCTACTGCTAAACTACCGGGCACCCTTTCTATTTTATTCCATACTGCTAAACTACCGGACACCCTTTCTATTTTATTCCATACTGCTAAACTACCGGACACCCTTTCTATTTTATTCTCTACTGCTAAACTACCGGGCACCCTTTCTATTTTATTCTCTACTGCTAAACTACCGGGCACCCTTTCTATTTTATTCCATACTGCTAAACTACCGGGCACCCTTTCTATTTTATTCTCTACTGCTAAACTACCGGGCACCCTTTCTATTTTATTCCATACTGCTAAACTACCGGACACCCTTTCTATTTTATTCCATACTGCTAAACTACCGGGCACCCTTTCTATTTTATTCTCTACTGCTAAACTACCGGGCACCCTTTCTATTTTATTCCATACTGCTAAACTACCGGACACCCTTTCTATTTTATTCCATACTGCTAAACTACCGGGCACCCTTTCTATTTTATTCCATACTGCTAAACTACCGGACACCCTTTCTATTTTATTCCATACTGCTAAACTACCGGGCACCCTTTCTATTTTATTCCATACTGCTAAACTACCGGACACCCTTTCTATTTTATTCCATACTGCTAAACTACCGGACACCCTTTCTATTTTATTCTCTACTGCTAAACTACCGGGCACCCTTTCTATTTTATTCTCTACTGTTAAACTACCGGGCACCCTTTCTATTTTATTCCATACTGCTAAACTACCGGACACCCTTTCTATTTTATTCTCTACTGTTAAACTACCGGGCACCCTTTCTATTTTATTCCATACTGCTAAACTACCGGGCACCCTTTCTATTTTATTCCATACTGCTAAACTACCGGGCACCCTTTCTATTTTATTCTCTACTGTTAAACTACCGGGCACCCTTTCTATTTTATTCCATACTGCTAAACTACCGGACACCCTTTCTATTTTATTCTCTACTGCTAAACTACCGGGCACCCTTTCTATTTTATTCTCTACTGTTAAACTACCGGGCACCCTTTCTATTTTATTCCATACTGCTAAACTACCGGACACCCTTTCTATTTTATTCCATACTGCTAAACTACCGGACACCCTTTCTATTTTATTCTCTACTGCTAAACTACCGGGCACCCTTTCTATTTTATTCCATACTGCTAAACTACCGGGCACCCTTTCTATTTTATTCCATACTGCTAAACTACCGGGCACCCTTTCTATTTTATTCCATACTGCTAAACTACCGGACACCCTTTCTATTTTATTCTCTAGTGCTAAACTACCGGGCACCCTTTCTATTTTATTCTCTACTGTTAAACTACCGGGCACCCTTTCTATTTTATTCCATACTGCTAAACTACCGGACACCCTTTCTATTTTATTCCATACTGCTAAACTACCGGACACCCTTTCTATTTTATTCTCTACTGCTAAACTACCGGGCACCCTTTCTATTTTATTCCATACTGCTAAACTACCGGGCACCCTTTCTATTTTATTCCATACTGCTAAACTACCGGGCACCCTTTCTATTTTATTCCATACTGCTAAACTACTGGGCACCCTTTCTATTTTATTCTCTACTGTTAAACTACCGGGCACCCTTTCTATTTTATTCCATACTGCTAAACTACCGGACACCCTTTCTATTTTATTCCATACTGCTAAACTACCGGACACCCTTTCTATTTTATTCTCTACTGCTAAACTACCGGGCACCCTTTCTATTTTATTCTCTACTGCTAAACTACCGGGCACCCCTTCTATTTTATTCTCTACGGCTAAACTACCGGGCACCCTTTCTATTTTATTCTCTACTGCTAAACTACCGGGCACCCTTTCTATTTTATTCCTTACTGCTAAACTACCGGGCACCCTTTCTATTTTATTCTCTACGGCTAAACTACCGGACACCCTTTCTATTTTATTCTCTACGGCTAAACTACCGGACACCCTTTCTATTTTATTCTCTACGGCTAAACTATCGGACACCCTTTCTATTTTATTCCATACTGCTAAACTACCGGACACCCTTTCTATTTTATTCTCTACAGCTAAACTACCGGACACCCTTTCTATTTTATACTCTACTGCTAAACTACCGGACACCCTTTCTATTTTATTCTCTACTGCTAAACTACCGGGCACCCTTTCTATTTTATTCCATACTGCTAAACTACCGGACACCCTTTCTATTTTATTCCATACTGCTAAACTACCGGACACCCTTTCTATTTTATTCTCAACTGCTAAACTACCGGGCACCCTTTCTATTTTATTCTCTACTGCTAAACTACCGGGCACCCTTTCTATTTTATTCCATACTGCTAAACTACCGGACACCCTTTCTATTTTATTCCATACTGCTAAACTACCGGACACCCTTTCTATTTTATTCTCTACTGCTAAACTACCGGGCACCCTTTCTATTTTATTCTCTACTGCTAAACTGCCGGGCACCCTTTCTATTTTATTCCATACTGCTAAACTACCGGACACCCTTTCTATTTTATTCCATACTGCTAAACTACCGGGCACCCTTTCTATTTTATCCTCTACGGCTAAACTACCGGACACCCTTTCTATTTTATTCTCTACTGCTAAACTACCGGGCACCCTTTCTTTTTTATTCCATACTGCTAAACTACCGGACACCCTTTCTATTTTATTCCATACTGCTAAACTACCGGGCACCCTTTCTATTTTATTCTCTACTGCTAAACTACCGGGCACCCTTTCTATTTTATTCCATACTGCTAAACTACCGGACACCCTTTCTATTTTATTCCATACTGCTAAACTACCGGACACCCTTTCTATTTTATTCTCTACTGCTAAACTACCGGGCACCCTTTCTATTTTATTCTCTACTGCTAAACTACCGGGCACCCCTTCTATTTTATTATCTACGGCTAAACTACCGGGCACCCTTTCTATTTTATTCTCTACTGCTAAACTACCGGGCACCCTTTCTATTTTCTTCCTTACTGCTAAACTACCGGGCACCCTTTCTATTTTATTCTCTACGGCTAAACTACCGGACACCCTTTCTATTTTATTCTCTACGGCTAAACTATCGGACACCCTTTCTATTTTATTCCATACTGCTAAACTACCGGACACCCTTTCTATTTTATTCTCTACGGCTAAACTACCGGACACCCTTTCTATTTTATACTCTACTGCTAAACTACCGGACACCCTTTCTATTTTATTCTCTACTGCTAAACTACCGGGCACCCTTTCTATTTTATTCCATACTGCTAAACTACCGGACACCCTTTCTATTTTATTCCATACTGCTAAACTACCGGACACCCTTTCTATTTTATTCTCAACTGCTAAACTACCGGGCACCCTTTCTATTTTATTCTCTACTGCTAAACTACCGGGCACCCTTTCTATTTTATTCCATACTGCTAAACTACCGGACACCCTTTCTATTTTATTCCATACTGCTAAACTACCGGACACCCTTTCTATTTTATTCTCTACTGCTAAACTACCGGGCACCCTTTCTATTTTATTCTCTACTGCTAAACTACCGGGCACCCTTTCTATTTTATTCCATACTGCTAAACTACCGGGCACCCTTTCTATTTTATTCTCTACTGCTAAACTACCGGGCACCCTTTCTATTTTATTCCATACTGCTAAACTACCGGACACCCTTTCTATTTTATTCCATACTGCTAAACTACCGGGCACCCTTTCTATTTTATTCTCTACGGCTAAACTACCGGACACCCTTTCTATTTTATTCTCTACTGCTAAACTACCGGGCACCCTTTCTTTTTTATTCCATACTGCTAAACTACCGGACACCCTTTCTATTTTATTCCATACTGCTAAACTACCGGGCACCCTTTCTATTTTATTCTCTACTGCTAAACTACCGGGCACCCTTTCTATTTCATTCCATACTGCTAAACTACCGGACACCCTTTCTATTTTATTCCATACTGCTAAACTACCGGACACCCTTTCTATTTTATTCTCTACTGCTAAACTACCGGGCACCCATTCTATTTTATTCTCTACTGCTAAACTACCGGGCACCCTTTCTATTTTATTCCATACTGCTAAACTACCGGACACCCTTTCTATTTTATTCCATACTGCTAAACTACCGGACACCCTTTCTATTTTATTCTCTACTGCTAAACTACCGGACACCCTTTCTATTTTATTCCATACTGCTAAACTACCGGACACCCTTTCTATTTTATTCTCTACTGCTAAACTACCGGACACCCTTTCTATTTTATTCCATACTGCTAAACTACCGGACACCCTTTCTATTTTATTCTCTACTGCTAAACTACCGGGCACCCTTTCTATTTTATTCTCTACTGCTAAACTACCGGGCACCCTTTCTATTTTATTCTCTACTGCTAAACTACCGGGCACCCTTTCTATTTTATTCTCTACTGCTGAACTACCGGACACCCTTTCTATTTTATTCCATACTACTAAACTATCGGGCACCCTTTCTATTTTATTCCATACTGCTAAACTACCGGGCACCCTTTCTATTTTATTCCATACTGCTAAACTACCGGGCACCCTTTCTATTTTATTCTCTACTGCTAAACTACCGGACACCCTTTCTATTTTATTCTCTACTGCTAAACTATCGGGCACCCTTTCTATTTTATTCTCTACTGCTAAACTACCGGGCACCCTTTCTATTTTATTCCATACTACTAAACTACCGGACACCCTTTCTATTTTATTCCATACTGCTAAACTACCGGACACCCTTTCTATTTTATTCTCTACTGCTGAACTACCGGGCACCCTTTCTATTTTATTCTCTACTGCTAAACTACCGGGCACCCTTTCTATTTTATTCCATACTGCTAAACTACCGGACACCCTTTCTATTTTATTCTCTACGGCTAAACTACCGGACACCCTTTCTATTTTATTCTCTACGGCTAAACTACCGGACACCCTTTCTATTTTATTCTCTACGGCTAAACTATCGGACACCCTTTCTATTTTATTCCATACTGCTAAACTACCGGACACCCTTTCTATTTTATTCTCTACGGCTAAACTACCGGACAACCTTTCTATTTTATACTCTACTGCTAAACTACCGGACACCCTTTCTATTTTATTCTCTACTACTAAACTACCGGGCACCCTTTCTATTTTATTCCATACTGCTAAACTACCGGACACCCTTTCTATTTTATTCTCTACTGCTAAACTACCGGGCACCCTTTCTATTTTATTCTCTACTGCTAAACTACCGGGCACCCTTTCTATTTTATTCCATACTGCTAAACTACCGGACACCCTTTCTATTTTATTCCATACTGCTAAACTACCGGACACCCTTTCTATTTTATTCTCTACTGCTAAACTACCGGGCACCCTTTCTATTTTATTCTCTACTGCTAAACTACCGGGCAACCTTTCTATTTTATTCTCTACGGCTAAACTACCGGGCACCCTTTCTATTTTATTCTCTACTGCTAAACTACCGGGCACCCTTTCTATTTTATTCCATACTGCTAAACTACCGGGCACCCTTTCTATTTTATTCTCTACGGCTAAACTACCGGACACCCTTTCTATTTTATTCTCTACGACTAAACTACCGGACACCCTTTCTATTTTATTCTCTACTGCTAAACTATCGGGCACCCTTTCTATTTTATTCCATACTGCTAAACTACCGGACACCCTTTCTATTTTCTTCTCTACGGCTAAACTACCGGACACCCTTTCTATTTTATACTCTACTGCTAAACTACCGGACACCCTTTCTATTTTATTCTCTACTGCTAAACTACCGGGCACCCTTTCTATTTTATTCCATACTGCTAAACTACCGGACACCCTTTCTATTTTATTCCATACTGCTAAACTACCGGGCACCCTTTCTATTTTATTCCATACTGCTAAACTACCGGACACCCTTTCTATTTTATTCCATACTGCTAAACTACCGGGCACCCTTTCTATTTTATTCCATACTGCTAAACTACCGGACACCCTTTCTATTTTATTCCATACTGCTAAACTACCGGACACCCTTTCTATTTTATTCTCTACTGCTAAACTACCGGGCACCCTTTCTAATTTATTCCATACTGCTAAACTACCGGGCACCCTTTCTATTTTATTCCATACTGCTAAACTACCGGACACCCTTTCTATTTTATTCTCTACTGCTAAACTACCGGGCACCCTTTCTATTTTATTCTCTACTGTTAAACTACCGGGCACCCTTTCTATTTTATTCCATACTGCTAAACTACCGGACACCCTTTCTATTTTATTCTCTACTGTTAAACTACCGGGCACCCTTTCTATTTTATTCCATACTGCTAAACTACCGGGCACCCTTTCTATTTTATTCCATACTGCTAAACTACCGGGCACCCTTTCTATTTTATTCTCTACTGTTAAACTACCGGGCACCCTTTCTATTTTATTCCATACTGCTAAACTACCGGACACCCTTTCTATTTTATTCTCTACTGCTAAACTACCGGGCACCCTTTCTATTTTATTCTCTACTGTTAAACTACCGGGCACCCTTTCTATTTTATTCCATACTGCTAAACTACCGGACACCCTTTCTATTTTATTCCATACTGCTAAACTACCGGACACCCTTTCTATTTTATTCTCTACTGCTAAACTACCGGGCACCCTTTCTATTTTATTCCATACTGCTAAACTACCGGGCACCCTTTCTATTTTATTCCATACTGCTAAACTACCGGGCACCCTTTCTATTTTATTCCATACTGCTAAACTACCGGACACCCTTTCTATTTTATTCTCTAGTGCTAAACTACCGGGCACCCTTTCTATTTTATTCTCTACTGTTAAACTACCGGGCACCCTTTCTATTTTATTCCATACTGCTAAACTACCGGACACCCTTTCTATTTTATTCCATACTGCTAAACTACCGGACACCCTTTCTATTTTATTCTCTACTGCTAAACTACCGGGCACCCTTTCTATTTTATTCCATACTGCTAAACTACCGGGCACCCTTTCTATTTTATTCCATACTGCTAAACTACCGGGCACCCTTTCTATTTTATTCCATACTGCTAAACTACTGGGCACCCTTTCTATTTTATTCTCTACTGTTAAACTACCGGGCACCCTTTCTATTTTATTCCATACTGCTAAACTACCGGACACCCTTTCTATTTTATTCCATACTGCTAAACTACCGGACACCCTTTCTATTTTATTCTCTAATGATAAACTACCGGGCACCCTTTCTATTTTATTCTCTACTGCTAAACTACCGGGCACCCCTTCTATTTTATTCTCTACGGCTAAACTACCGGGCACCCTTTCTATTTTATTCTCTACTGCTAAACTACCGGGCACCCTTTCTATTTTATTCCTTACTGCTAAACTACCGGGCACCCTTTCTATTTTATTCTCTACGGCTAAACTACCGGACACCCTTTCTATTTTATTCTCTACGGCTAAACTACCGGACACCCTTTCTATTTTATTCTCTACGGCTAAACTAACGGACACCCTTTCTATTTTATTCCATACTGCTAAACTACCGGACACCCTTTCTATTTTATTCTCTACGGCTAAACTACCGGACACCCTTTCTATTTTATTCTCAACTGCTAAACTACCGGGCACCCTTTCTATTTTATTCTCTACTGCTAAACTACCGGGCACCCTTTCTATTTTATTCCATACTGCTAAACTACCGGACACCCTTTCTATTTTATTCCATACTGCTAAACTACCGGACACCCTTTCTATTTTATTCTCTACTGATAAACTACCGGGCACCCTTTCTATTTTATTCTCTACTGCTAAACTACCGGGCACCCCTTCTATTTTATTCTCTACGGCTAAACTACCGGGCACCCTTTCTATTTTATTCTCTACTGCTAAACTACCGGGCACCCTTTCTATTTTATTCCTTACTGCTAAACTACCGGGCACCCTTTCTATTTTATTCTCTACGGCTAAACTACCGGACACCCTTTCTATTTTATTCTCTACGGCTAAACTACCGGACACCCTTTCTATTTTATTCTCTACGGCTAAACTAACGGACACCCTTTCTATTTTATTCCATACTGCTAAACTACCGGACACCCTTTCTATTTTATTCTCTACGGCTAAACTACCGGACACCCTTTCTATTTTATTCTCAACTGCTAAACTACCGGGCACCCTTTCTATTTTATTCTCTACTGCTAAACTACCGGGCACCCTTTCTATTTTATTCCATACTGCTAAACTACCGGACACCCTTTCTATTTTATTCCATACTGCTAAACTACCGGACACCCTTTCTATTTTATTCTCTACTGCTAAACTACCGGGCACCCTTTCTATTTTATTCTCTACTGCTAAACTACCGGGCACCCTTTCTATTTTATTCCATACTGCTAAACTACCGGACACCCTTTCTATTTTATTCCATACTGCTAAACTACCGGGCACCCTTTCTATTTTATTCTCTACGGCTAAACTACCGGACACCCTTTCTATTTTATTCTCTACTGCTAAACTACCGGGCACCCTTTCTTTTTTATTCCATACTGCTAAACTACCGGACACCCTTTCTATTTTATTCCATACTGCTAAACTACCGGGCACCCTTTCTATTTTATTCTCTACTGCTAAACTACCGGGCACCCTTTCTATTTTATTCCATACTGCTAAACTACCGGACACCCTTTCTATTTTATTCCATACTGCTAAACTACCGGACACCCTTTCTATTTTATTCTCTACTGCTAAACTACCGGGCACCCTTTCTATTTTATTCTCTACTGCTAAACTACCGGGCACCCTTTCTATTTTATTCCATACTGCTAAACTACCGGACACCCTTTCTATTTTATTCCATACTGCTAAACTACCGGGCACCCTTTCTATTTTATTCTCTACTGCTAAACTACCGGACACCCTTTCTATTTTATTCTCTACTGCTAAACTATCGGGCACCCTTTCTATTTTATTCTCTACTGCTAAACTACCGGGCACCCTTTCTATTTTATTCCATACTACTAAACTACCGGACACCCTTTCTATTTTATTCCATACTGCTAAACTACCGGACACCCTTTCTATTTTATTCTCTACTGCTGAACTACCGGGCACCCTTTCTATTTTATTCTCTACTGCTAAACTACCGGGCACCCTTTCTATTTTATTCCATACTGCTAAACTACCGGACACCCTTTCTATTTTATTCTCTACGGCTAAACTACCGGACACCCTTTCTATTTTATTCTCTACGGCTAAACTACCGGACACCCTTTCTATTTTATTCTCTACGGCTAAACTATCGGACACCCTTTCTATTTTATTCCATACTGCTAAACTACCGGACACCCTTTCTATTTTATTCTCTACGGCTAAACTACCGGACAACCTTTCTATTTTATACTCTACTGCTAAACTACCGGACACCCTTTCTATTTTATTCTCTACTACTAAACTACCGGGCACCCTTTCTATTTTATTCCATACTGCTAAACTACCGGACACCCTTTCTATTTTATTCTCTACTGCTAAACTACCGGGCACCCTTTCTATTTTATTCTCTACTGCTAAACTACCGGGCACCCTTTCTATTTTATTCCATACTGCTAAACTACCGGACACCCTTTCTATTTTATTCCATACTGCTAAACTACCGGACACCCTTTCTATTTTATTCTCTACTGCTAAACTACCGGGCACCCTTTCTATTTTATTCTCTACTGCTAAACTACCGGGCAACCTTTCTATTTTATTCTCTACGGCTAAACTACCGGGCACCCTTTCTATTTTATTCTCTACTGCTAAACTACCGGGCACCCTTTCTATTTTATTCCATACTGCTAAACTACCGGGCACCCTTTCTATTTTATTCTCTACGGCTAAACTACCGGACACCCTTTCTATTTTATTCTCTACGACTAAACTACCGGACACCCTTTCTATTTTATTCTCTACTGCTAAACTATCGGGCACCCTTTCTATTTTATTCCATACTGCTAAACTACCGGACACCCTTTCTATTTTCTTCTCTACGGCTAAACTACCGGACACCCTTTCTATTTTATACTCTACTGCTAAACTACCGGACACCCTTTCTATTTTATTCTCTACTGCTAAACTACCGGGCACCCTTTCTATTTTATTCCATACTGCTAAACTACCGGACACCCTTTCTATTTTATTCCATACTGCTAAACTACCGGGCACCCTTTCTATTTTATTCCATACTGCTAAACTACCGGACACCCTTTCTATTTTATTCCATACTGCTAAACTACCGGGCACCCTTTCTATTTTATTCCATACTGCTAAACTACCGGACACCCTTTCTATTTTATTCCATACTGCTAAACTACCGGACACCCTTTCTATTTTATTCTCTACTGCTAAACTACCGGGCACCCTTTCTAATTTATTCCATACTGCTAAACTACCGGGCACCCTTTCTATTTTATTCCATACTGCTAAACTACCGGACACCCTTTCTATTTTATTCTCTACTGCTAAACTACCGGGCACCCTTTCTATTTTATTCTCTACTGTTAAACTACCGGGCACCCTTTCTATTTTATTCCATACTGCTAAACTACCGGACACCCTTTCTATTTTATTCTCTACTGTTAAACTACCGGGCACCCTTTCTATTTTATTCCATACTGCTAAACTACCGGGCACCCTTTCTATTTTATTCCATACTGCTAAACTACCGGGCACCCTTTCTATTTTATTCTCTACTGTTAAACTACCGGGCACCCTTTCTATTTTATTCCATACTGCTAAACTACCGGACACCCTTTCTATTTTATTCTCTACTGCTAAACTACCGGGCACCCTTTCTATTTTATTCTCTACTGTTAAACTACCGGGCACCCTTTCTATTTTATTCCATACTGCTAAACTACCGGACACCCTTTCTATTTTATTCCATACTGCTAAACTACCGGACACCCTTTCTATTTTATTCTCTACTGCTAAACTACCGGGCACCCTTTCTATTTTATTCCATACTGCTAAACTACCGGGCACCCTTTCTATTTTATTCCATACTGCTAAACTACCGGGCACCCTTTCTATTTTATTCCATACTGCTAAACTACCGGACACCCTTTCTATTTTATTCTCTAGTGCTAAACTACCGGGCACCCTTTCTATTTTATTCTCTACTGTTAAACTACCGGGCACCCTTTCTATTTTATTCCATACTGCTAAACTACCGGACACCCTTTCTATTTTATTCCATACTGCTAAACTACCGGACACCCTTTCTATTTTATTCTCTACTGCTAAACTACCGGGCACCCTTTCTATTTTATTCCATACTGCTAAACTACCGGACACCCTTTCTATTTTATTCCATACTGCTAAACTACCGGACACCCTTTCTATTTTATTCTCAACTGCTAAACTACCGGGCACCCTTTCTATTTTATTCCATACTGCTAAACTACCGGACACCCTTTCTATTTTATTCCATACTGCTAAACTACCGGACACCCTTTCTATTTTATTCTCTACTGCTAAACTACCGGGCACCCTTTCTATTTTATTCTCTACTGCTAAACTACCGGGCACCCTTTCTATTTTATTCCATACTGCTAAACTACCGGACACCCTTTCTATTTTATTCCATACTGCTAAACTACCGGGCACCCTTTCTATTTTATTCTCTACGGCTAAACTACCGGACACCCTTTCTATTTTATTCTCTACTGCTAAACTACCGGGCACCCTTTCTTTTTTATTCCATACTGCTAAACTACCGGACACCCTTTCTATTTTATTCCATACTGCTAAACTACCGGGCACCCTTTCTATTTTATTCTCTACTGCTAAACTACCGGGCACCCTTTCTATTTTATTCCATACTGCTAAACTACCGGACACCCTTTCTATTTTATTCCATACTGCTAAACTACCGGACACCCTTTCTATTTTATTCTCTACTGCTAAACTACCGGGCACCCTTTCTATTTTATTCTCTACTGCTAAACTACCGGGCACCCTTTCTATTTTATTCCATACTGCTAAACTACCGGACACCCTTTCTATTTTATTCCATACTGCTAAACTACCGGGCACCCTTTCTATTTTATTCTCTACTGCTAAACTACCGGACACCCTTTCTATTTTATTCTCTACTGCTAAACTATCGGGCACCCTTTCTATTTTATTCTCTACTGCTAAACTACCGGGCACCCTTTCTATTTTATTCTCTACTGCTAAACTACCGGGCACCCTTTCTATTTTATTCCATACTGCTAAACTACCGGACACCCTTTCTATTTTATTCTCTACGGCTAAACTACCGGACACCCTTTCTATTTTATTCTCTACGGCTAAACTACCGGACACCCTTTCTATTTTATTCTCTACGGCTAAACTATCGGACACCCTTTCTATTTTATTCCATACTGCTAAACTACCGGACACCCTTTCTATTTTATTCTCTACGGCTAAACTACCGGACAACCTTTCTATTTTATACTCTACTGCTAAACTACCGGACACCCTTTCTATTTTATTCTCTACTACTAAACTACCGGGCACCCTTTCTATTTTATTCCATACTGCTAAACTACCGGACACCCTTTCTATTTTATTCTCTACTGCTAAACTACCGGGCACCCTTTCTATTTTATTCTCTACTGCTAAACTACCGGGCACCCTTTCTATTTTATTCCATACTGCTAAACTACCGGACACCCTTTCTATTTTATTCCATACTGCTAAACTACCGGACACCCTTTCTATTTTATTCTCTACTGCTAAACTACCGGGCACCCTTTCTATTTTATTCTCTACTGCTAAACTACCGGGCAACCTTTCTATTTTATTCTCTACGGCTAAACTACCGGGCACCCTTTCTATTTTATTCTCTACTGCTAAACTACCGGGCACCCTTTCTATTTTATTCCATACTGCTAAACTACCGGGCACCCTTTCTATTTTATTCTCTACGGCTAAACTACCGGACACCCTTTCTATTTTATTCTCTACGACTAAACTACCGGACACCCTTTCTATTTTATTCTCTACTGCTAAACTATCGGGCACCCTTTCTATTTTATTCCATACTGCTAAACTACCGGACACCCTTTCTATTTTCTTCTCTACGGCTAAACTACCGGACACCCTTTCTATTTTATACTCTACTGCTAAACTACCGGACACCCTTTCTATTTTATTCTCTACTGCTAAACTACCGGGCACCCTTTCTATTTTATTCCATACTGCTAAACTACCGGACACCCTTTCTATTTTATTCCATACTGCTAAACTACCGGGCACCCTTTCTATTTTATTCCATACTGCTAAACTACCGGACACCCTTTCTATTTTATTCCATACTGCTAAACTACCGGGCACCCTTTCTATTTTATTCCATACTGCTAAACTACCGGACACCCTTTCTATTTTATTCCATACTGCTAAACTACCGGACACCCTTTCTATTTTATTCTCTACTGCTAAACTACCGGGCACCCTTTCTAATTTATTCCATACTGCTAAACTACCGGGCACCCTTTCTATTTTATTCCATACTGCTAAACTACCGGACACCCTTTCTATTTTATTCTCTACTGCTAAACTACCGGGCACCCTTTCTATTTTATTCTCTACTGTTAAACTACCGGGCACCCTTTCTATTTTATTCTCTACTGTTAAACTACCGGGCACCCTTTCTATTTTATTCCATACTGCTAAACTACCGGGCACCCTTTCTATTTTATTCCATACTGCTAAACTACCGGGCACCCTTTCTATTTTATTCTCTACTGTTAAACTACCGGGCACCCTTTCTATTTTATTCCATACTGCTAAACTACCGGACACCCTTTCTATTTTATTCTCTACTGCTAAACTACCGGGCACCCTTTCTATTTTATTCTCTACTGTTAAACTACCGGGCACCCTTTCTATTTTATTCCATACTGCTAAACTACCGGACACCCTTTCTATTTTATTCCATACTGCTAAACTACCGGACACCCTTTCTATTTTATTCTCTACTGCTAAACTACCGGGCACCCTTTCTATTTTATTCCATACTGCTAAACTACCGGGCACCCTTTCTATTTTATTCCATACTGCTAAACTACCGGACACCCTTTCTATTTTATTCTCTAGTGCTAAACTACCGGGCACCCTTTCTATTTTATTCTCTACTGTTAAACTACCGGGCACCCTTTCTATTTTATTCCATACTGCTAAACTACCGGACACCCTTTCAATTTTATTCCATACTGCTAAACTACCGGACACCCTTTCTATTTTATTCTCTACTGCTAAACTACCGGGCACCCTTTCTATTTTATTCCATACTGCTAAACTACCGGGCACCCTTTCTATTTTATTCCATACTGCTAAACTACCGGGCACCCTTTCTATTTTATTCCATACTGCTAAACTACTGGGCACCCTTTCTATTTTATTCTCTACTGTTAAACTACCGGGCACCCTTTCTATTTTATTCCATACTGCTAAACTACCGGACACCCTTTCTATTTTATTCCATACTGCTAAACTACCGGACACCCTTTCTATTTTATTCTCTACTGATAAACTACCGGGCACCCTTTCTATTTTATTCTCTACTGCTAAACTACCGCGCACCCCTTCTATTTTATTCTCTACGGCTAAACTACCGGGCACCCTTTCTATTTTATTCTCTACTGCTAAACTACCGGGCACCCTTTCTATTTTATTCCTTACTGCTAAACTACCGGGCACCCTTTCTATTTTATTCTCTACGGCTAAACTACCGGACACCCTTTCTATTTTATTCTCTACGGCTAAACTACCGGACACCCTTTCTATTTTATTCTCTACGGCTAAACTAACGGACACCCTTTCTATTTTATTCCATACTGCTAAACTACCGGACACCCTTTCTATTTTATTCTCTACGGCTAAACTACCGGACACCCTTTCTATTTTATTCTCTACTGCTAAACTACCGGGCACCCTTTCTATTTTATTCCATACTGCTAAACTACCGGACACCCTTTCTATTTTATTCCATACTGCTAAACTACCGGACACCCTTTCTATTTTATTCTCAACTGCTAAACTACCGGGCACCCTTTCTATTTTATTCTCTACTGCTAAACTACCGGGCACCCTTTCTATTTTATTCCATACTGCTAAACTACCGGACACCCTTTCTATTTTATTCCATACTGCTAAACTACCGGGCACCCTTTCTATTTTATTCTCTACTGTTAAACTACCGGGCACCCTTTCTATTTTATTCCATACTGCTAAACTACCGGACACCCTTTCTATTTTATTCTCTACTGCTAAACTACCGGGCACCCTTTCTATTTTATTCTCTACTGTTAAACTACCGGGCACCCTTTCTATTTTATTCCATACTGCTAAACTACCGGACACCCTTTCTATTTTATTCCATACTGCTAAACTACCGGACACCCTTTCTATTTTATTCTCTACTGCTAAACTACCGGGCACCCTTTCTATTTTATTCCATACTGCTAAACTACCGGGCACCCTTTCTATTTTATTCCATACTGCTAAACTACCGGACACCCTTTCTATTTTATTCTCTAGTGCTAAACTACCGGGCACCCTTTCTATTTTATTCTCTACTGTTAAACTACCGGGCACCCTTTCTATTTTATTCCATACTGCTAAACTACCGGACACCCTTTCAATTTTATTCCATACTGCTAAACTACCGGACACCCTTTCTATTTTATTCTCTACTGCTAAACTACCGGGCACCCTTTCTATTTTATTCCATACTGCTAAACTACCGGGCACCCTTTCTATTTTATTCCATACTGCTAAACTACCGGGCACCCTTTCTATTTTATTCCATACTGCTAAACTACTGGGCACCCTTTCTATTTTATTCTCTACTGTTAAACTACCGGGCACCCTTTCTATTTTATTCCATACTGCTAAACTACCGGACACCCTTTCTATTTTATTCCATACTGCTAAACTACCGGACACCCTTTCTATTTTATTCTCTACTGATAAACTACCGGGCACCCTTTCTATTTTATTCTCTACTGCTAAACTACCGCGCACCCCTTCTATTTTATTCTCTACGGCTAAACTACCGGGCACCCTTTCTATTTTATTCTCTACTGCTAAACTACCGGGCACCCTTTCTATTTTATTCCTTACTGCTAAACTACCGGGCACCCTTTCTATTTTATTCTCTACGGCTAAACTACCGGACACCCTTTCTATTTTATTCTCTACGGCTAAACTACCGGACACCCTTTCTATTTTATTCTCTACGGCTAAACTAACGGACACCCTTTCTATTTTATTCCATACTGCTAAACTACCGGACACCCTTTCTATTTTATTCTCTACGGCTAAACTACCGGACACCCTTTCTATTTTATTCTCTACTGCTAAACTACCGGGCACCCTTTCTATTTTATTCCATACTGCTAAACTACCGGACACCCTTTCTATTTTATTCCATACTGCTAAACTACCGGACACCCTTTCTATTTTATTCTCAACTGCTAAACTACCGGGCACCCTTTCTATTTTATTCTCTACTGCTAAACTACCGGGCACCCTTTCTATTTTATTCCATACTGCTAAACTACCGGACACCCTTTCTATTTTATTCCATACTGCTAAACTACCGGACACCCTTTCTATTTTATTCTCTACTGCTAAACTACCGGGCACCCTTTCTATTTTATTCTCTACTGCTAAACTACCGGGCACCCTTTCTATTTTATTCCATACTGCTAAACTACCGGACACCCTTTCTATTTTATTCCATACTGCTAAACTACCGGGCACCCTTTCTATTTTATTCTCTACGGCTAAACTACCGGACACCCTTTCTATTTTATTCTCTACTGCTAAACTACCGGGCACCCTTTCTTTTTTATTCCATACTGCTAAACTACCGGACACCCTTTCTATTTTATTCCATACTGCTAAACTACCGGGCACCCTTTCTATTTTATTCTCTACTGCTAAACTACCGGGCACCCTTTCTATTTTATTCCATACTGCTAAACTACCGGACACCCTTTCTATTTTATTCCATACTGCTAAACTACCGGACACCCTTTCTATTTTATTCTCTACTGCTAAACTACCGGGCACCCTTTCTATTTTATTCTCTACTGCTAAACTACCGGGCACCCCTTCTATTTTATTCTCTACGGCTAAACTACCGGGCACCCTTTCTATTTTATTCTCTACTGCTAAACTACCGGGCACCCTTTCTATTTTATTCCTTACTGCTAAACTACCGGGCACCCTTTCTATTTTATTCTCTACGGCTAAACTACCGGACACCCTTTCTATTTTATTCTCTACGGCTAAACTACCGGACACCCTTTCTATTTTATTCTCTACGGCTAAACTATCGGACACCATTTCTATTTTATTCCATACTGCTAAACTACCGGACACCCTTTCTATTTTATTCTCTACGGCTAAACTACCGGACACCCTTTCTATTTTATACTCTACTGCTAAACTACCGGACACCCTTTCTATTTTATTCTCTACTGCTAAACTACCGGGCACCCTTTCTATTTTATTCCATACTGCTAAACTACCGGACACCCTTTCTATTTTATTCTCAACTGCTAAACTACCGGGCACCCTTTCTATTTTATTCTCTACTGCTAAACTACCGGGCACCCTTTCTATTTTATTCCATACTGCTAAACTACCGGACACCCTTTCTATTTTATTCCATACTGCTAAACTACCGGACACCCTTTCTATTTTATTCTCTACTGCTAAACTACCGGGCACCCTTTCTATTTTATTCTCTACTGCTAAACTACCGGGCACCCTTTCTATTTTATTCCATACTGCTAAACTACCGGGCACCCTTTCTATTTTATTCTCTACTGCTAAACTACCGGGCACCCTTTCTATTTTATTCCATACTGCTAAACTACCGGACACCCTTTCTATTTTATTCCATACTGCTAAACTACCGGGCACCCTTTCTATTTTATTCTCTACGGCTAAACTACCGGACACCCTTTCTATTTTATTCTCTACTGCTAAACTACCGGGCACCCTTTCTTTTTTATTCCATACTGCTAAACTACCGGACACCCTTTCTATTTTATTCCATACTGCTAAACTACCGGGCACCCTTTCTATTTTATTCTCTACTGCTAAACTACCGGGCACCCTTTCTATTTCATTCCATACTGCTAAACTACCGGACACCCTTTCTATTTTATTCCATACTGCTAAACTACCGGACACCCTTTCTATTTTATTCTCTACTGCTAAACTACCGGGCACCCTTTCTATTTTATTCTCTACTGCTAAACTACCGGGCACCCTTTCTATTTTATTCCATACTGCTAAACTACCGGACACCCTTTCTATTTTATTCTCTACTGCTAAACTACCGGACACCCTTTCTATTTTATTCCATACTGCTAAACTACCGGACACCCTTTCTATTTTATTCTCTACTGCTAAACTACCGGACACCCTTTCTATTTTATTCCATACTGCTAAACTACCGGACACCCTTTCTATTTTATTCTCTACTGCTAAACTACCGGGCACCCTTTCTATTTTATTCTCTACTGCTAAACTACCGGGCACCCTTTCTATTTTATTCTCTACTGCTAAACTACCGGGCACCCTTTCTATTTTATTCTCTACTGCTAAACTACCGGACACCCTTTCTATTTTATTCCATACTACTAAACTATCGGGCACCCTTTCTATTTTATTCCATACTGCTAAACTACCGGGCACCCTTTCTATTTTATTCCATACTGCTAAACTACCGGGCACCCTTTCTATTTTATTCTCTACTGCTAAACTACCGGACACCCTTTCTATTTTATTCTCTACTGCTAAACTATCGGGCACCCTTTCTATTTTATTCTCTACTGCTAAACTACCGGGCACCCTTTCTATTTTATTCCATACTACTAAACTACCGGACACCCTTTCTATTTTATTCCATACTGCTAAACTACCGGACACCCTTTCTATTTTATTCTCTACTGCTGAACTACCGGGCACCCTTTCTATTTTATTCTCTACTGCTAAACTACCGGGCACCCTTTCTATTTTATTCCATACTGCTAAACTACCGGACACCCTTTCTATTTTATTCTCTACGGCTAAACTACCGGACACCCTTTCTATTTTATTCTCTACGGCTAAACTACCGGACACCCTTTCTATTTTATTCTCTACGGCTAAACTATCTGACACCCTTTCTATTTTATTCCATACTGCTAAACTACCGGACACCCTTTCTATTTTATTCTCTACGGCTAAACTACCGGACAACCTTTCTATTTTATACTCTACTGCTAAACTACCGGACACCCTTTCTATTTTATTCTCTACTGCTAAACTACCGGGCACCCTTTCTATTTTATTCCATACTGCTAAACTACCGGACACCCTTTCTATTTTATTCCATACTGCTAAACTACCGGGCACCCTTTCTATTTTATTCTCTACGGCTAAACTACCGGACACCCTTTCTATTTTATTCTCTACTGCTAAACTACCGGGCACCCTTTCTTTTTTATTCCATACTGCTAAACTACCGGACACCCTTTCTATTTTATTCCATACTGCTAAACTACCGGGCACCCTTTCTATTTTATTCTCTACTGCTAAACTACCGGGCACCCTTTCTATTTTATTCCATACTGCTAAACTACCGGACACCCTTTCTATTTTATTCCATACTGCTAAACTACCGGACACCCTTTCTATTTTATTCTCTACGGCTAAACTACCGGACACCCTTTCTATTTTATTCTCTACGGCTAAACTACCGGACACCCTTTCTATTTTATTCTCTACGGCTAAACTACCGGACACCCTTTCTATTTTATTCTCTACGGCTAAACTATCGGACACCCTTTCTATTTTATTCCATACTGCTAAACTACCGGACACCCTTTCTATTTTATTCTCTACGGCTAAACTACCGGACACCCTTTCTATTTTATACTCTACTGCTAAACTACCGGACACCCTTTCTATTTTATTCTCTACTGCTAAACTACCGGGCACCCTTTCTATTTTATTCCATACTGCTAAACTACCGGACACCCTTTCTATTTTATTCCATACTGCTAAACTACCGGACACCCTTTCTATTTTATTCTCAACTGCTAAACTACCGGGCACCCTTTCTATTTTATTCTCTACTGCTAAACTACCGGGCACCCTTTCTATTTTATTCCATACTGCTACACTACCGGACACCCTTTCTATTTTATTCCATACTGCTAAACTACCGGACACCCTTTCTATTTTATTCTCTACTGCTAAACTACCGGGCACCCTTTCTATTTTATTCTCTACTGCTAAACTACCGGGCACCCTTTCTATTTTATTCCATACTGCTAAACTACCGGGCACCCTTTCTATTTTATTCTCTACTGCTAAACTACCGGGCACCCTTTCTATTTTATTCCATACTGCTAAACTACCGGACACCCTTTCTATTTTATTCCATACTGCTAAACTACCGGGCACCCTTTCTATTTTATTCTCTACGGCTAAACTACCGGACACCCTTTCTATTTTATTCTCTACTGCTAAACTACCGGGCACCCTTTCTTTTTTATTCCATACTGCTAAACTACCGGACACCCTTTCTATTTTATTCCATACTGCTAAACTACCGGGCACCCTTTCTATTTTATTCTCTACTGCTAAACTACCGGGCACCCTTTCTATTTTATTCCATACTGCTAAACTACCGGACACCCTTTCTATTTTATTCCATACTGCTAAACTACCGGACACCCTTTCTATTTTATTCTCTACTGCTAAACTACCGGGCACCCTTTCTATTTTATTCTCTACTGCTAAACTACCGGGCACCCTTTCTATTTTATTCCATACTGCTAAACTACCGGACACCCTTTCTATTTTATTCCATACTGCTAAACTACCGGACACCCTTTCTATTTTATTCTCTACTGCTAAACTACCGGACACCCTTTCTATTTTATTCCATACTGCTAAACTACCGGACACCCTTTCTATTTTATTCTCTACTGCTAAACTACCGGGCACCCTTTCTATTTTATTCTCTACTGCTAAACTACCGGGCACCCTTTCTATTTTATTCCATACTGCTAAACTACCGGGCACCCTTTCTATTTTATTCTCTACTGCTAAACTACCGGGCACCCTTTCTATTTTATTCTCTACTGCTAAACTACCGGACACCCTTTCTATTTTATTCCATACTACTAAACTATCGGGCACCCTTTCTATTTTATTCCATACTGCTAAACTACCGGGCACCCTTTCTATTTTATTCCATACTGCTAAACTACCGGGCACCCTTTCTATTTTATTCTCTACTGCTAAACTACCGGACACCCTTTCTATTTTATTCTCTACTGCTAAACTATCGGGCACCCTTTCTATTTTATTCTCTACTGCTAAACTACCGGGCACCCTTTCTATTTTATTCCATACTACTAAACTACCGGACACCCTTTCTATTTTATTCCATACTGCTAAACTACCGGACACCCTTTCTATTTTATTCTCTACTGCTGAACTACCGGGCACCCTTTCTATTTTATTCTCTACTGCTAAACTACCGGGCACCCTTTCTATTTTATTCCATACTGCTAAACTACCGGACACCCTTTCTATTTTATTCTCTACGGCTAAACTACCGGACACCCTTTCTATTTTATTCTCTACGGCTAAACTACCGGACACCCTTTCTATTTTATTCTCTACGGCTAAACTATCGGACACCCTTTCTATTTTATTCCATACTGCTAAACTACCGGACACCCTTTCTATTTTATTCTCTACGGCTAAACTACCGGACAACCTTTCTATTTTATACTCTACTGCTAAACTACCGGACACCCTTTCTATTTTATTCTCTACTGCTAAACTACCGGGCACCCTTTCTATTTTATTCCATACTGCTAAACTACCGGACACCCTTTCTATTTTATTCTCTACTGCTAAACTACCGGGCACCCTTTCTATTTTATTCCATACTGCTAAACTACCGGGCACCCTTTCTATTTTATTCCATACTGCTAAACTACCGGACACCCTTTCTATTTTATTCCATACTGCTAAACTACCGGACACCCTTTCTATTTTATTCCATACTGCTAAACTACCGGACACCCTTTCTATTTTATTCCATACTGCTAAACTACCAGACAGCCTTTCTATTTTATTCTTTACTGCTAAACTACCGGACACCCTTTCTATTTTATTCTCTACTGCTAAACTACCGGACACCCTTTCTATTTTATTCCATACTGCTAAACTACCGGACACCCTTTCTATTTTATTCCATACTGCTAAACTACCGGGCACCCTTTCTATTTTATTCTCTACTGCTAAACTACCGGACACCCTTTCTATTTTATTCTCTACTGCTAAACTACCGGGCACCCTTTCTATTTTATTCCATACTGCTAAACTATCGGGCACCCTTTTTATTTTATTCTCTACTGCTAAACTACCGTGCACCCTTTCTATTTTATTCTCTACTGCTAAACTACCGGGCACCCTTTCTATTTTATTCTCTATTGCTAAACTACCGGACACCCTTTCTATTTTATTCTCTACTGCTAAACTACCGGACACCCTTTCTATTTTATTCTCTACTGCTAAACTACCGGGCACCCTTTCTATTTTATTCCATACTGCTAAACTACCGGACACCCTTTCTATTTTATTCCATACTGCTAAACTACCGGACACCCTTTCTATTTTATTCCATACTGCTAAACTACCGGGCACCCTTTCTATTTTATTCTCTACTGTTAAACTACCGGGCACCCTTTTTATTTTATTCCATACTGCTAAACTACCGGACACCCTTTCTATTTTATTCTCTACTGCTAAACTACCGGGCACCCTTTCTATTTTATTCTCTACTGTTAAACTACCGGTCACCCTTTCTATTTTATTCCATACTGATAAACTACCGGACACCCTTTCTATTTTATTCCATACTGCTAAACTACCGGACACCCTTTCTATTTTATTCTCTACTGCTAAACTACCGGGCACCCTTTCTATTTTATTCCATACTGCTAAACTACCGGGCACCCTTTCTATTTTATTCCATACTGCTAAACTACCGGGCACCCTTTCTATTTTATTCCATACTGCTAAACTACCGGACACCCTTTCTATTTTATTCTCTACTGCTAAACTACCGGGCACCCTTTCTATTTTATTCCATACTGCTAAACTACCAGACACCCTTTCTATTTTATTCTCTAGTGCTAAACTACCGGGCACCCTTTCTATTTTATTCTCTACTGTTAAACTACCGGGCACCCTTTCTAGTTTATTCCATACTGCTAAACTACCGGACACCCTTTCTATTTTATTCCATACTGCTAAACTACCGGACACCCTTTCTATTTTATTCTCTACTGCTAAACTACCGGGCACCCTTTCTATTTTATTCCATACTGCTAAACTACCGGGCACCCTTTCTATTTTATTCCATACTGCTAAACTACCGGGCACCCTTTCTATTTTATTCCATACTGCTAAACTACCGGGCACCCTTTCTATTTTATTCTCTACTGTTAAACTACCGGGCACCCTTTCTATTTTATTCCATACTGCTAAACTACCGGACACCCTTTCTATTTTATTCTGTACTGCTAAACTACCGGGCACCCTTTCTATTTTATTCTCTACTGCTAAACTACCGGGCACCCTTTCTATTTTATTCCATACTGCTAAACTACCGGGCACCCTTTCTATTTTATTCTCTACTGCTAAACTACCGGGCACCCTTTCTATTTTATTCTCTACTGCTAAACTACCGGACACCCTTTCTATTTTATTCCATACTACTAAACTATCGGGCACCCTTTCTATTTTATTCCATACTGCTAAACTACCGGGCACCCTTTCTATTTTATTCCATACTGCTAAACTACCGGGCACCCTTTCTATTTTATTCTCTACTGCTAAACTACCGGACACCCTTTCTATTTTATTCTCTACTGCTAAACTATCGGGCACCCTTTCTATTTTATTCTCTACTGCTAAACTACCGGGCACCCTCTCTATTTTATTCCATACTACTAAACTACCGGACACCCTTTCTATTTTATTCCATACTGCTAAACTACCGGACACCCTTTCTATTTTATTCTCTACTGCTGAACTACCGGGCACCCTTTCTATTTTATTCTCTACTGCTAAACTACCGGGCACCCTTTCTATTTTATTCCATACTGCTAAACTACCAGACACCCTTTCTATTTTATTCTCTACGGCTAAACTACCGGACACCCTTTCTATTTTATTCTCTACGGCTAAACTACCGACACCCTTTCTATTTTATTCTCTACGGCTAAACTATCGGACACCCTTTCTATTTTATTCCATACTGCTAAACTACCGGACACCCTTTCTATTTTATTCTCTACGGCTAAACTACCGGACAACCTTTCTATTTTATACTCTACTGCTAAACTACCGGACACCCTTTCTATTTTATTCTCTACTGCTAAACTACCGGGCACCCTTTCTATTTTATTCCATACTGCTAAACTACCGGGCACCCTTTCTATTTTATTCCATACTGCTAAACTACCGGGCACCCTTTCTATTTTATTCTCTACTGTTAAACTACCGGGCACCCTTTCTATTTTATTCCATACTGCTAAACTACCGGACACCCTTTCTATTTTATTCTCTACTGCTAAACTACCGGGCACCCTTTCTATTTTATTCTCTACTGTTAAACTACCGGGCACCCTTTCTATTTTATTCCATACTGATAAACTACCGGACACCCTTTCTATTTTATTCCATACTGCTAAACTACCGGACACCCTTTCTATTTTATTCTCTACTGCTAAACTACCGGGGACCCTTTCTATTTTATTCCATACTGCTAAACTACCGGGCACCCTTTCTATTTTATTCCATACTGCTAAACTACCGGGCACCCTTTCTATTTTATTCCATACTGCTAAACTACCGGACACCCTTTCTATTTTATTCTCTACTGCTAAACTACCGGGCACCCTTTCTATTTTATTCCATACTGCTAAACTACCGGACACCCTTTCTATTTTATTCCATACTGCTAAACTACCGGACACCCTTTCTATTTTATTCTCTACGGCTAAACTACCGGACACCCTTTCTATTTTATTCTCTACGGCTAAACTACCGGACACCCTTTCTATTTTATTCTCTACGGCTAAACTACCGGACACCCTTTCTATTTTATTCTCTACGGCTAAACTATCGGACACCCTTTCTATTTTATTCCATACTGCTAAACTACCGGACACCCTTTCTATTTTATTCTCTACGGCTAAACTACCGGACACCCTTTCTATTTTATACTCTACTGCTAAACTACCGGACACCCTTTCTATTTTATTCTCTACTGCTAAACTACCGGGCACCCTTTCTATTTTATTCCATACTGCTAAACTACCGGACACCCTTTCTATTTTATTCCATACTGCTAAACTACCGGACACCCTTTCTATTTTATTCTCAACTGCTAAACTACCGGGCACCCTTTCTATTTTATTCTCTACTGCTAAACTACCGGGCACCCTTTCTATTTTATTCCATACTGCTACACTACCGGACACCCTTTCTATTTTATTCCATACTGCTAAACTACCGGACACCCTTTCTATTTTATTCTCTACTGCTAAACTACCGGGCACCCTTTCTATTTTATTCTCTACTGCTAAACTACCGGGCACCCTTTCTATTTTATTCCATACTGCTAAACTACCGGGCACCCTTTCTATTTTATTCTCTACTGCTAAACTACCGGGCACCCTTTCTATTTTATTCCATACTGCTAAACTACCGGACACCCTTTCTATTTTATTCCATACTGCTAAACTACCGGGCACCCTTTCTATTTTATTCTCTACGGCTAAACTACCGGACACCCTTTCTATTTTATTCTCTACTGCTAAACTACCGGGCACCCTTTCTTTTTTATTCCATACTGCTAAACTACCGGACACCCTTTCTATTTTATTCCATACTGCTAAACTACCGGGCACCCTTTCTATTTTATTCTCTACTGCTAAACTACCGGGCACCCTTTCTATTTTATTCCATACTGCTAAACTACCGGACACCCTTTCTATTTTATTCCATACTGCTAAACTACCGGACACCCTTTCTATTTTATTCTCTACTGCTAAACTACCGGGCACCCTTTCTATTTTATTCTCTACTGCTAAACTACCGGGCACCCTTTCTATTTTATTCCATACTGCTAAACTACCGGACACCCTTTCTATTTTATTCCATACTGCTAAACTACCGGACACCCTTTCTATTTTATTCTCTACTGCTAAACTACCGGACACCCTTTCTATTTTATTCCATACTGCTAAACTACCGGACACCCTTTCTATTTTATTCTCTACTGCTAAACTACCGGGCACCCTTTCTATTTTATTCTCTACTGCTAAACTACCGGGCACCCTTTCTATTTTATTCCATACTGCTAAACTACCGGGCACCCTTTCTATTTTATTCTCTACTGCTAAACTACCGGGCACCCTTTCTATTTTATTCTCTACTGCTAAACTACCGGACACCCTTTCTATTTTATTCCATACTACTAAACTATCGGGCACCCTTTCTATTTTATTCCATACTGCTAAACTACCGGGCACCCTTTCTATTTTATTCCATACTGCTAAACTACCGGGCACCCTTTCTATTTTATTCTCTACTGCTAAACTACCGGACACCCTTTCTATTTTATTCTCTACTGCTAAACTATCGGGCACCCTTTCTATTTTATTCTCTACTGCTAAACTACCGGGCACCCTTTCTATTTTATTCCATACTACTAAACTACCGGACACCCTTTCTATTTTATTCCATACTGCTAAACTACCGGACACCCTTTCTATTTTATTCTCTACTGCTGAACTACCGGGCACCCTTTCTATTTTATTCTCTACTGCTAAACTACCGGGCACCCTTTCTATTTTATTCCATACTGCTAAACTACCGGACACCCTTTCTATTTTATTCTCTACGGCTAAACTACCGGACACCCTTTCTATTTTATTCTCTACGGCTAAACTACCGGACACCCTTTCTATTTTATTCTCTACGGCTAAACTATCGGACACCCTTTCTATTTTATTCCATACTGCTAAACTAC
The DNA here is from genome assembly GCA_964016885.1 of Eledone cirrhosa. Classification (NCBI taxonomy): domain Eukaryota; kingdom Metazoa; phylum Mollusca; class Cephalopoda; order Octopoda; family Eledonidae; genus Eledone; species Eledone cirrhosa. The sequence continues at coordinate 212,372,085 of OZ024741.1, read as the reverse complement.
CGGACACCCTTTCTATTTTATTCTCTACGGCTAAACTACCGGACAACCTTTCTATTTTATACTCTACTGCTAAACTACCGGACACCCTTTCTATTTTATTCTCTACTGCTAAACTACCGGGCACCCTTTCTATTTTATTCCATACTGCTAAACTACCGGACACCCTTTCTATTTTATTCTCTACTGCTAAACTACCGGGCACCCTTTCTATTTTATTCCATACTGCTAAACTACCGGGCACCCTTTCTATTTTATTCCATACTGCTAAACTACCGGACACCCTTTCTATTTTATTCCATACTGCTAAACTACCGGACACCCTTTCTATTTTATTCCATACTGCTAAACTACCGGACACCCTTTCTATTTTATTCCATACTGCTAAACTACCAGACAGCCTTTCTATTTTATTCTTTACTGCTAAACTACCGGACACCCTTTCTATTTTATTCTCTACTGCTAAACTACCGGACACCCTTTCTATTTTATTCCTTACTGCTAAACTACCGGACACCCTTTCTATTTTATTCCATACTGCTAAACTACCGGGCACCCTTTCTATTTTATTCTCTACTGCTAAACTACCGGACACCCTTTCTATTTTATTCTCTACTGCTAAACTACCGGGCACCCTTTCTATTTTATTCCATACTGCTAAACTATCGGGCACCCTTTCTATTTTATTCTCTACTGCTAAACTACCGTGCACCCTTTCTATTTTATTCTCTACTGCTAAACTACCGGGCACCCTTTCTATTTTATTCTCTATTGCTAAACTACCGGACACCCTTTCTATTTTATTCTCTACTGCTAAACTACCGGACACCCTTTCTATTTTATTCTCTACTGCTAAACTACCGGGCACCCTTTCTATTTTATTCCATACTGCTAAACTACCGGACACCCTTTCTATTTTATTCCATACTGCTAAACTACCGGACACCCTTTCTATTTTATTCCATACTGCTAAACTACCGGGCACCCTTTCTATTTTATTCTCTACTGTTAAACTACCGGGCACCCTTTCTATTTTATTCCATACTGCTAAACTACCGGACACCCTTTCTATTTTATTCTCTACTGCTAAACTACCGGGCACCCTTTCTATTTTATTCTCTACTGTTAAACTACCGGGCACCCTTTCTATTTTATTCCATACTGATAAACTACCGGACACCCTTTCTATTTTATTCCATACTGCTAAACTACCGGACACCCTTTCTATTTTATTCTCTACTGCTAAACTACCGGGCACCCTTTCTATTTTATTCCATACTGCTAAACTACCGGGCACCCTTTCTATTTTATTCCATACTGCTAAACTACCGGGCACCCTTTCTATTTTATTCCATACTGCTAAACTACCGGACACCCTTTCTATTTTATTCTCTACTGCTAAACTACCGGGCACCCTTTCTATTTTATTCCATACTGCTAAACTACCAGACACCCTTTCTATTTTATTCTCTAGTGCTAAACTACCGGGCACCCTTTCTATTTTATTCTCTACTGTTAAACTACCGGGCACCCTTTCTAGTTTATTCCATACTGCTAAACTACCGGACACCCTTTCTATTTTATTCCATACTGCTAAACTACCGGACACCCTTTCTATTTTATTCTCTACTGCTAAACTACCGGGCACCCTTTCTATTTTATTCCATACTGCTAAACTACCGGGCACCCTTTCTATTTTATTCCATACTGCTAAACTACCGGGCACCCTTTCTATTTTATTCCATACTGCTAAACTACCGGGCACCCTTTCTATTTTATTCTCTACTGTTAAACTACCGGGCACCCTTTCTATTTTATTCCATACTGCTAAACTACCGGACACCCTTTCTATTTTATTCTCTACTGCTAAACTACCGGGCACCCTTTCTATTTTATTCTCTACTGCTAAACTACCGGGCACCCTTTCTATTTTATTCCATACTGCTAAACTACCGGGCACCCTTTCTATTTTATTCTCTACTGCTAAACTACCGGGCACCCTTTCTATTTTATTCTCTACTGCTAAACTACCGGACACCCTTTCTATTTTATTCCATACTACTAAACTATCGGGCACCCTTTCTATTTTATTCCATACTGCTAAACTACCGGGCACCCTTTCTATTTTATTCCATACTGCTAAACTACCGGGCACCCTTTCTATTTTATTCTCTACTGCTAAACTACCGGACACCCTTTCTATTTTATTCTCTACTGCTAAACTATCGGGCACCCTTTCTATTTTATTCTCTACTGCTAAACTACCGGGCACCCTCTCTATTTTATTCCATACTACTAAACTACCGGACACCCTTTCTATTTTATTCCATACTGCTAAACTACCGGACACCCTTTCTATTTTATTCTCTACTGCTGAACTACCGGGCACCCTTTCTATTTTATTCTCTACTGCTAAACTACCGGGCACCCTTTCTATTTTATTCCATACTGCTAAACTACCGGACACCCTTTCTATTTTATTCTCTACGGCTAAACTACCGGACACCCTTTCTATTTTATTCTCTACGGCTAAACTACCGACACCCTTTCTATTTTATTCTCTACGGCTAAACTATCGGACACCCTTTCTATTTTATTCCATACTGCTAAACTACCGGACACCCTTTCTATTTTATTCTCTACGGCTAAACTACCGGACAACCTTTCTATTTTATACTCTACTGCTAAACTACCGGACACCCTTTCTATTTTATTCTCTACTGCTAAACTACCGGGCACCCTTTCTATTTTATTCCATACTGCTAAACTACCGGGCACCCTTTCTATTTTATTCCATACTGCTAAACTACCGGGCACCCTTTCTATTTTATTCTCTACTGTTAAACTACCGGGCACCCTTTCTATTTTATTCCATACTGCTAAACTACCGGACACCCTTTCTATTTTATTCTCTACTGCTAAACTACCGGGCACCCTTTCTATTTTATTCTCTACTGTTAAACTACCGGGCACCCTTTCTATTTTATTCCATACTGATAAACTACCGGACACCCTTTCTATTTTATTCCATACTGCTAAACTACCGGACACCCTTTCTATTTTATTCTCTACTGCTAAACTACCGGGCACCCTTTCTATTTTATTCCATACTGCTAAACTACCGGGCACCCTTTCTATTTTATTCCATACTGCTAAACTACCGGGCACCCTTTCTATTTTATTCCATACTGCTAAACTACCGGACACCCTTTCTATTTTATTCTCTACTGCTAAACTACCGGGCACCCTTTCTATTTTATTCCATACTGCTAAACTACCAGACACCCTTTCTATTTTATTCTCTAGTGCTAAACTACCGGGCACCCTTTCTATTTTATTCTCTACTGTTAAACTACCGGGCACCCTTTCTAGTTTATTCCATACTGCTAAACTACCGGACACCCTTTCTATTTTATTCCATACTGCTAAACTACCGGACACCCTTTCTATTTTATTCTCTATTGCTAAACTACCGGGCACCCTTTCTATTTTATTCCATACTGCTAAACTACCGGGCACCCTTTCTATTTTATTCCATACTGCTAAACTACCGGGCACCCTTTCTATTTTATTCCATACTGCTAAACTACCGGGCACCCTTTCTATTTTATTCTCTACTGTTAAACTACCGGGCACCCTTTCTATTTTATTCTCTACTGCTAAACTACCGGGCACCCTTTCTATTTTATTCCATACTGCTAAACTACCGGGCACCCTTTCTATTTTATTCTCTACTGCTAAACTACCGGGCACCCTTTCTATTTTATTCTCTACTGCTAAACTACCGGACACCCTTTCTATTTTATTCCATACTACTAAACTATCGGGCACCCTTTCTATTTTATTCCATACTGCTAAACTACCGGGCACCCTTTCTATTTTATTCCATACTGCTAAACTACCGGGCACCCTTTCTATTTTATTCTCTACTGCTAAACTACCGGACACCCTTTCTATTTTATTCTCTACTGCTAAACTATCGGGCACCCTTTCTATTTTATTCTCTACTGCTAAACTACCCGGCACCCTCTCTATTTTATTCCATACTACTAAACTACCGGACACCCTTTCTATTTTATTCCATACTGCTAAACTACCGGACACCCTTTCTATTTTATTCTCTACTGCTGAACTACCGGGCACCCTTTCTATTTTATTCTCTACTGCTAAACTACCGGGCACCCTTTCTATTTTATTCCATACTGCTAAACTACCGGACACCCTTTCTATTTTATTCTCTACGGCTAAACTACCGGACACCCTTTCTATTTTATTCTCTACGGCTAAACTACCGACACCCTTTCTATTTTATTCTCTACGGCTAAACTATCGGACACCCTTTCTATTTTATTCCATACTGCTAAACTACCGGACACCCTTTCTATTTTATTCTCTACGGCTAAACTACCGGACAACCTTTCTATTTTATACTCTACTGCTAAACTACCGGACACCCTTTCTATTTTATTCTCTACTGCTAAACTACCGGGCACCCTTTCTATTTTATTCCATACTGCTAAACTACCGGACACCCTTTCTATTTTATTCTCTACTGCTAAACTACCGGGCACCCTTTCTATTTTATTCCATACTGCTAAACTACCGGGCACCCTTTCTATTTTATTCCATACTGCTAAACTACCGGACACACTTTCTATTTTATTCCATACTGCTAAACTACCGGACACCCTTTCTATTTTATTCCATACTGCTAAACTACCGGACACCCTTTCTATTTTATTCCTTACTGCTAAACTACCAGACAGCCTTTCTATTTTATTCTCTATTGCTAAACTACCGGACACCCTTTCTATTTTATTCTCTACTGCTAAACTACCGGACACCCTTTCTATTTTATTCCATACTGCTAAACTACCGGACACCCTTTCTATTTTATTCCATACTGCTAAACTACCGGGCACCCTTTCTATTTTATTCTCTACTGCTAAACTACCGGACACCCTTTCTATTTTATTCTCTACTGCTAAACTACCGGGCACCCTTTCTATTTTATTCCATACTGCTAAACTATCGGGCACCCTTTCTATTTTATTCTCTACTGCTAAACTACCGTGCACCCTTTCTATTTTATTCTCTACTGCTAAACTACCGGGCACCCTTTCTATTTTATTCTCTATTGCTAAACTACCGGACACACTTTCTATTTTATTCTCTACTGCTAAACTACCGGACACCCTTTCTATTTTAGTCTCTACTGTTAAACTACCGGGCACCCTTTCTATTTTATCCCATACTGCTAAACTACCGGACACCCTTTCTATTTTATTCCATACTGCTAAACTACCGGACACCCTTTCTATTTTATTCCATACTGCTAAACTACCGGGCACCCTTTCTATTTTATTCTCTACTGTTAAACTACCGGGCACCCTTTCTATTTTATTCCATACTGCTAAACTACCGGACACCCTTTCTATTTTATACTCTACTGCAAAACTACCGGGCACCCTTTCTATTTTATTCTCTACTGTTAAACTACCGGGCACCCTTTCTATTTTATTCCATACTGCTAAACTACCGGACACCCTTTCTATTTTATTCCATACTGCTAAACTACCGGACACCCTTTCTATTTTATTCTCTACTGCTAAACTACCGGGCACCCTTTCTATTTTATTCCATACTGCTAAACTACCGGGCACCCTTTCTATTTTATTCCATACTGCTAAACTACCGGGCACCCTTTCTATTTTATTCCATACTGCTAAACTACCGGACACCCTTTCTATTTTATTCTCTACTGCTAAACTACCGGGCACCCTTTCTATTTTATTCCATACTGCTAAACTACCGGACACCCTTTCTATTTTATTCTCTAGTGCTAAACTAGCGGGCACCCTTTCTATTTTATTCTCTACTGTTAAACTACCGGGCACCCTTTCTAGTTTATTCCATACTGCTAAACTACCGGACACCCTTTCTATTTTATTCCATACTGCTAAACTACCGGACACCCTTTCTATTTTATTCTCTACTGCTAAACTACCGGGCACCCTTTCTATTTTATTCCATACTGCTAAACTACCGGGCACCCTTTCTATTTTATTCCATACTGCTAAACTACCGGGCACCCTTTCTATTTTATTCTCTACTGTTAAACTACCGGGCACCCTTTCTATTTTATTCCATACTGCTAAACTACCGGACACCCTTTCTATTTTATTCCATACTGCTAAACTACCGGACACCCTTTCTATTTTATTCTCTACTGCTAAACTACCGGGCACCCTTTCTATTTTATTCTCTACTGCTAAACTACCGGGCACCCCTTCTATTTTATTCTCTACGGCTAAACTACCGGGCACCCTTTCTATTTTATTCTCTACTGCTAAACTAGCGGGCACCCTTTCTATTTTATTCCATACTGCTAAACTACCGGGCACCCTTTCTATTTTATTCTCTACGGCTAAACTACCGGACACCCTTTCTATTTTATTCTCTACGGCTAAACTACCGGACACCCTTTCTATTTTATTCTCTACGGCTAAACTATCGGACACCCTTTCTATTTTATTCCATACTGCTAAACTACCGGACACCCTTTCTATTTTATTCTCTACGGCTAAACTACCGGACACCCTTTCTATTTTATTCCATACTGCTAAACTACCAGACAGCCTTTCTATTTTATTCTCTACTGCTAAACTACCGGACACCCTTTCTATTTTATTCTCTACTGCTAAACTACCGGACACCCTTTCTATTTTATTCCATACTGCTAAACTACCGGACACCCTTTCTATTTTATTCCATACTGCTAAACTACCGGGCACCCTTTCTATTTTATTCTCTACTGCTAAACTACCGGACACCCTTTCTATTTTATTCTCTACTGCTAAACTACCGGGCACCCTTTCTATTTTATTCCATACTGCTAAACTACCGGACACCCTTTCTATTTTATTCCATACTGCTAAACTATCGGGCACCCTTTCTATTTTATTCTCTACTGCTAAACTACCGTGCACCCTTTCTATTTTATTCTCTACTGCTAAACTACCGGGCACCCTTTCTATTTTATTCTCTATTGCTAAACTACCGGACACCCTTTCTATTTTATTCTCTACTGCTAAACTACCGGACACCCTTTCTATTTTATTCTCTACTGCTAAACTACCGGGCACCCTTTCTATTTTATTCCATACTGCTAAACTACCGGACACCCTTTCTATTTTATTCCATACTGCTAAACTACCGGACACCCTTTCTATTTTATTCCATACTGCTAAACTACCGGGCACCCTTTCTATTTTATTCTCTACTGTTAAACTACCGGGCACCCTTTCTATTTTATTCCATACTGCTAAACTACCGGACACCCTTTCTATTTTATTCTCTACTGCTAAACTACCGGGCACCCTTTCTATTTTATTCTCTACTGTTAAACTACCGGGCACCCTTTCTAGTTTATTCCATACTGCTAAACTACCGGACACCCTTTCTATTTTATTCCATACTGCTAAACTACCGGACACCCTTTCTATTTTATTCTCTACTGCTAAACTACCGGGTACCCTTTCTATTTTATTCCATACTGCTAAACTACCGGGCACCCTTTCTATTTTATTCCATACTGCTAAACTACCGGGCACCCTTTCTATTTTATTCCATACTGCTAAACTACCGGGCACCCTTTCTATTTTATTATCTACTGTTAAACTACCGGGCACCCTTTCTATTTTATTCCATACTGCTAAACTACCGGACACCCTTTCTATTTTATTCCATACTGCTAAACTACCGGACACCCTTTCTATTTTATTCTCTACTGCTAAACTACCGGGCACCCTTTCTATTTTATTCTCTACTGCTAAACTACCGGGCACCCCTTCTATTTTATTCTCTACGGCTAAACTAGCGGGCACCCTTTCTATTTTATTCTCTACTGCTAAACTACCGGGCACCCTTTCTATTTTATTCCATACTGCTAAACTACCGGGCACCCTTTCTATTTTATTCTCTACGGCTAAACTACCGGACACCCTTTCTATTTTATTCTCTACTGCTAAACTACCGGGCACCCTTTCTATTTTATTCTCTACTGCTAAACTACCGGGCACCCTTTCTATTTTATTCCATACTGCTAAACTACCGGGCACCCTTTCTATTTTATTCTCTACTGCTAAACTACCGGGCACCCTTTCTATTTTATTCTCTACTGCTAAACTACCGGACACCCTTTCTATTTTATTCCATACTACTAAACTATCGGGCACCCTTTCTATTTTATTCCATACTGCTTAACTACCGGGCACCCTTTCTATTTTATTCCATACTGCTAAACTACCGGGCACCCTTTCTATTTTATTCTCTACTGCTAAACTACCGGACACCCTTTCTATTTTATTCTCTACTGCTAAACTATCGGGCACCCTTTCTATTTTATTCTCTACTGCTAAACTACCGGGCTCCCTCTCTATTTTATTCCATACTACTAATCTACCGGACACCCTTTCTATTTTATTCCATACTGCTAAACTACCGGACACCCTTTCTATTTTATTCTCTACTGCTGAACTACCGGGCACCCTTTCTATTTTATTCTCTACTGCTAAACTACCGGGCACCCTTTCTATTTTATTCCATACTGCTAAACTACCGGACACCCTTTCTATTTTATTCTCTACGGCTAAACTACCGGACACCCTTTCTATTTTATTCTCTACGGCTAAACTACCGGACACCCTTTCTATTTTATTCCATACTACTAATCTACCGGACACCCTTTCTATTTTATTCCATACTGCTAAACTACCGGACACCCTTTCTATTTTATTCTCTACGGCTAAACTACCGGACAACCTTTCTATTTTATACTCTACTGCTAAACTACCGGACACCCTTTCTATTTTATTCTCTACTGCTAAACTACCGGGCACCCTTTCTATTTTATTCCATACTGCTAAACTACCGGACACCCTTTCTATTTTATTGTCTACTGCTAAACTACCGGGCACCCTTTCTATTTTATTCCATACTGCTAAACTACCGGGCACCCTTTCTATTTTATTCCATACTGCTAAACTACCGGACACCCTTTCTATTTTATTCCATACTGCTAAACTACCGGACACCCTTTCTATTTTATTCCATACTGCTAAACTACCGGACACCCTTTCTATTTTATTCCATACTGCTAAACTACCAGACAGCCTTTCTATTTTATTCTCTACTGCTCAACTACCGGACACCCTTTCTATTTTATTCTCTACTGCTAAACTACCGGACACCCTTTCTATTTTATTCCATACTGCTAAACTACCGGACACCCTTTCTATTTTATTCCATACTGCTAAACTACCGGGCACCCTTTCTATTTTATTCTCTACTGCTAAACTACCGGACACCCTTTCTATTTTATTCTCTACTGCTAAACTACCGGGCACCCTTTCTATTTTATTCCATACTGCTAAACTATCGGGCACCCTTTCTATTTTATTCTCTACTGCTAAACTACCGTGCACCCTTTCTATTTTATTCTCTACTGCTAAACTACCGGCACCCTTTCTATTTTATTCTCTATTGCTAAACTACCGGACACACTTTCTATTTTATTCTCTACTGCTAAACTACCGGACACCCTTTCTATTTTAGTCTCTACTGCTAAACTACCGGGCACCCTTTCTATTTTATCCCATACTGCTAAACTACCGGACACCCTTTCTATTTTATTCCATACTGCTAAACTACCGGACACCCTTTCTATTTTATTCCATACTGCTAAACTACCGGGCACCCTTTCTATTTTATTCTGTACTGTTAAACTACCGGGCACCCTTTCTATTTTATTCCATACTGCTAAACTACCGGACACCCTTTCTATTTTATTCTCTACTGCAAAACTACCGGGCACCCTTTCTATTTTATTCTCTACTGTTAAACTACCGGGCACCCTTTCTATTTTATTCCATACTGCTAAACTACCGGACACCCTTTCTATTTTATTCCATACTGCTAAACTACCGGACACCCTTTCTATTTTATTCTCTACTGCTAAACTACCGGGCACCCTTTCTATTTTATTCTCTACTGCTAAACTACCGGGCACCCCTTCTATTTTATTCTCTACGGCTAAACTACCGGGCACCCTTTCTATTTTATTCTCTACTGCTAAACTACCGGGCACCCTTTCTATTTTATTCCATACTGCTAAACTACCGGGCACCCTTTCTATTTTATTCTCTACGGCTAAACTACCGGACACCCTTTCTATTTTATTCTCTACGGCTAAACTACCGGACACCCTTTCTATTTTATTCTCTACGGCTAAACTATCGGACACCCTTTCTATTTTATTCCATACTGCTAAACTACCGGACACCCTTTCTATTTTATTCTCTACGGCTAAACTACCGGACACCCTTTCTATTTTATACTCTACTGCTAAACTACCGGACACCCTTTCTATTTTATTCTCTACTGCTAAACTACCGGGCACCCTTTCTATTTTATTCCATACTGCTAAACTACCGGACACCCTTTCTATTTTATTCCATACTGCTAAACTACCGGACACCCTTTCTATTTTATTCTCTACTGCTAAACTACCGGGCACCCTTTCTATTTTATTCTCTACTGCTAAACTACCGGGCACCCTTTCTATTTTATTCCATACTGCTAAACTACCGGACACCCTTTCTATTTTATTCCATACTGCTAAACTACCGGACACCCTTTCTATTTTATTCTCTACTGCTCAACTACCGGGCACCCTTTCTATTTTATTCTCTACAGCTAAACTACCGGGCACCCTTTCTATTTTATTCCATACTGCTAAACTACCGGGCACCCTTTCTATTTTATTCTCTACTGCTAAACTACCGGGCACCCTTTCTATTTTATTCCATACTGCTAAACTACCGGACACCCTTTCTATTTTATTCCATACTGCTAAACTACCGGGCACCCTTTCTATTTTATTCTCTACGGCTAAACTACCGGACACCCTTTCTATTTTATTCTCTACTGCTAAACTACCGGGCACCCTTTCTTTTTTATTCCATACTGCTAAACTACCGGACACCCTTTCTATTTTATTCCATACTGCTAAACTACCGGGCACCCTTTCTATTTTATTCTCTACTGCTAAACTACCGGGCACCCTTTCTATTTTATTCCATGCTGCTAAACTACCGGACACCCTTTCTATTTTATTCCATACTGCTAAACTACCGGACACCCTTTCTATTTTATTCTCTACTGCTAAACTACCGGGCACCCTTTCTATTTTATTCTCTACTGCTAAACTACCGGGCACCCTTTCTATTTTATTCCATACTGCTAAACTACCGGACACCCTTTCTATTTTATTCCATACTGCTAAACTACCGGACACCCTTTCTATTTTATTCTCTACTGCTAAACTACCGGACACCCTTTCTATTTTATTCCATACTGCTAAACTACCGGACACCCTTTCTATTTTATTCTCTACTGCTAAACTACCGGGCACCCTTTCTATTTTATTCTCTACTGCTAAACTACCGGGCACCCTTTCTATTTTATTCCATACTGCTAAACTACCGGGCACCCTTTCTATTTTATTCTCTACTGCTAAACTACCGGGCACCCTTTCTATTTTATTCTCTACTGCTAAACTACCGGACACCCTTTCTATTTTATTCCATACTACTAAACTATCGGGCACCCTTTCTATTTTATTCCATACTGCTAAACTACCGGGCACCCTTTCTATTTTATTCCATACTGCTAAACTACCGGGCACCCTTTCTATTTTATTCTCTACTGCTAAACTACCGGACACCCTTTCTATTTTATTCTCTACTGCTAAACTATCGGGCACCCTTTCTATTTTATTCTCTACTGCTAAACTACCGGGCACCCTTTCTATTTTATTCCATACTGCTAAACTACCGGACACCCTTTCTATTTTATTCCATACTGCTAAACTACCGGACACCCTTTCTATTTTATTCTCTACTGCTAAACTACCGGGCACCCTTTCTATTTTATTCTCTACTGCTAAACTACCGGGCACCCTTTCTATTTTATTCTCTACTGCTAAACTACCGGACACCCTTTCTATTTTATTCCATACTACTAAACTATCGGGCACCCTTTCTATTTTATTCCATACTGCTAAACTACCGGGCACCCTTTCTATTTTATTCCATACTGCTAAACTACCGGGCACCCTTTCTATTTTATTCTCTACTGCTAAACTACCGGACACCCTTTCTATTTTATTCTCTACTGCTAAACTATCGGGCACCCTTTCTATTTTATTCTCTACTGCTAAACTACCGGGCACCCTTTCTATTTTATTCCATACTGCTAAACTACCGGACACCCTTTCTATTTTATTCCATACTGCTAAACTACCGGACACCCTTTCTATTTTATTCTCTACTGCTAAACTACCGGGCACCCTTTCTATTTTATTCCATACTGCTAAACTACCGGGCACCCTTTCTATTTTATTCTCTACGGCTAAACTACCGGGCCCCCTTTCTATTTTATTCTCTACTGCTAAACTACCGGGCACCCTTTCTATTTTATTCCATACTGCTAAACTACCGGGCACCCTTTCTATTTTATTCTCTACGGCTAAACTACCGGACACCCTTTCTATTTTATTCTCTACGGCTAAACTACCGGACACCCTTTCTATTTTATTCTCTACGGCTAAACTACCGGACAACCTTTCTATTTTATACTCTACTGCTAAACTACCGGACACCCTTTCTATTTTATTCTCTACTGCTAAACTACCGGGCACCCTTTCTATTTTATTCCATACTGCTAAACTACCGGACACCCTTTCTATTTTATTCTCTACTGCTAAACTACCGGGCACCCTTTCTATTTTATTCCATACTGCTAAACTACCGGGCACCCTTTCTATTTTATTCCATACTGCTAAACTACCGGACACCCTTTCTATTTTATTCCATACTGCTAAACTACCGGACACCCTTTCTATTTTATTCCATACTGCTAAACTACCGGACACCCTTTCTATTTTATTCCATACTGCTAAACTACCAGACACCC
>OZ024741.1:212339053-212349053 GCA_964016885.1 Eledone cirrhosa | reverse complement strand
TGTGAAATGTGTATCAAATATTGAAAAAATAATAGATATTATGAATCAATGTTTTGTATCCCCATCGGAACATAATTTAATATGAACTAATGATATTTGTTATCGAAATCTAGCAATGTGTTATCGTCTGACGTCTTAAGAAATATTGATTTTTAATCTGAGAATATTTTCAGGATTATGTAGCAAGACAATATTCTTCTGTTTCTTATGAGAATTAATTACCAGTGAATATACTGACTGTTAAGAATTACATATATACTATACAACAAGTGCCTAAACCAGGCACATAGAGTGTACCTCTTCTGAATCAGATATACCCAGGGATAGAATAGGTATACGGCATCCCACAGGGATGCCGTATACCTATTCTAAACCAGATGTACACAGGGATGCCAGCCCTATAACAGTTCGAAACCAGATGCACATAGATATACTGTCTACCTATTCTTTACCTATTGTAAACCAGATACGCAGATGGATATGGTGTACCCATTCTAGGCCACATACACAGGATATGGTCTATTTACTCTTAACCAGATATACACAAGGATAGTCTTCCTATACTCAAGCAGACACAGAGAGGTTTAGAGTGTGCCTATTCTAAACATGATATACATAAGGATATATATATATATATATATAACGAAGGAAGTGTGGTAAGGAACCAGGTGGACAATAACGCACCAGAGTACTCGATACTTTGGGTAGTAGAATGGGTAAAAGACGAACTTGTAAGCGCATGTAAACACCGATTGCGTAGGACTTACCTTGCCCTCAAACCCCCTCGTGACCCGGGTGGGTAGACAATGGCTGTAACATCCTTCTTTTCCCCACTTGCCGAACAAGATAGGGGAAACCCCAGTATACATAGGTAGATGTAATTCTTTTCTTTTTTCCCTTTATCTCTTCTTCTCACATCCTTCCACTCCCTCTCCTCTTCCTTTTCCTTTTTCCTCTTTCGCTTTACCCTGAATAAGCCCATCGGGATTCTGTAGCCTCAGTACCCCACCCCCGTCAATTCTATATAGCATTGGCCGAAAACGCAATACCAACTAACGCAACACCAGCTAAAAATATAGCAGCTGTGTTAGACTCGTCTTTTTTTTTTTACACGTTAATTTAACGAGTACAATATTCAGTTGATCAAACAACTGGAGTATCATCGTCGAAACCGACGGAGGACCTATTATTAGTATTTCTAGCTAGCCTATTTCATCCACACTCCTTAGAATTTGCTGTATAGAACTTACTTTCAATGCTTGACCGGCTTCACCCACTCCCTCATTGTTCTACGCGCAAGTTCAGCCACCCCAACCCCCTACCCACCGCTATGAAAGATTTAACTGTTTTCAAGAAATTTTGACCAATCCTTTTGATAACTACAACCTTCAGAAAGGCATGACTATCGCATGCCCATATATAGAATTACCCCTTGAAATGTTCGGCTATTTATTACCACGCTAAAAACCTAATTTAGTATAGAAATAGCCGTCGAAACGGCTTGAGCTCTGCCGTCGAGGGCCCCGTACCTTTTCCTATATATTTATATAAACACTACTTTCGACATGCAGTGATGGTCACCATATATTAAACAAGATGGACCCAGTCACTGAAATGATATTAGGTATTATAAATGGCAGTAGATTTGCAGAAATGTTAATTAAAACTATTATGAAATAATTTTGTAAATACTAAAAGCTTTATACTTTCACTAACGGAATAATTGAAATAATGTTTTAGTGACTATAATTAAAATACAAGTCGTTTAATTAGCAGAGTCGTTGGAGCATAGGAGTTTTAAAATATACTATCGTATTTGTTCCGACTCATTGGAGTTCAAATCCCTCCAAGCTCAACTTTGACTTTCATCTCTTCCATGTCGATATATATTGGACAAGTTGAGCACTGAAGCTGGTTCTCCCTTATATTTTCTCTCTAAGGAATCAATCAGATGTGTTCTAATAGGAAGAGGGATGGGCTACGCCAGACTTAAAATGTCCAAGTCTCTCTGTGTGTCATGACGATGCTCCTATGGTTCCATTAAGAGTTATGTTCCCTTTATTTTATCACACCATACCTTCGTTGTTTGGTATATGTTTTAGAAAAAGTTTGTTCGGGGAAAAAAGGGCCGGTTTCGTGAACATTTTGATGGGCCCCAAGGGAGTGGAGAGTAAAGAAAATACCTTCAAATCGGAATTATTGAAACAGGGAACTAGGCTGAAACCATCCAACAGCCAGACACGCGTACGAGGAATATTAAACTAGTTACACGTTAATTTAACGAGTACAATATTCAGTTGATCAAACAACTGGATTATCATCGTCGAAACCGACGGAGGACCTATTATTAGTATTTCTAGTAGGTCAAGCTAAGAACTTGTATTTTTCCTCGATGGCACGATCAGATATTAGTTTGAGGTGTATGCGAGAAACATCAAACAAATATGTACTCTATTTGCATCGATTCATTATTTAATATAGATTCTCTTTATTTACGTCAGCAATGCACTTGGGAAAACATACGTATATCAGAATGTGCCAGTTTTCCTCCAAACCTCTGAACTGTATTGTTGTTGCGGTATTATGGAATGAAAAGCTATTATTTATTGATTAGATTTTAATATTACATACCTGTACAACCAGGTAAATGATATTACAAAATATTGATCTATAATGAAGTAATATTTGGTGATGTTTTTGTTTAGTCGAAAGTCAATTTAGATCGAACAGTGCATATCCTGTCAATTTATGAGTTTCTACGAATACATTATATCAAGTGACGGTCTTGTATCTTTTATCGTATTGTAGATGTACGATTTCAGGGACATTTCATTCTCAGTTTAAGTAGATTGAACCACTGTAGTTTTCCCGACTGTTGAACTAGTGTCATGCATAAGTACGAACCCTACAAATTTGACTGGCACTTTCCATGTTATTTCTACTGCGTAGCATATTCAACATTAGTGAAGCAACATCTATAAAATAGAAAACTGGTAACAAATATAGTGGCGAAACAAATTATTCCTTGTTTTTCAATTTCTTTTTTTTCTTTTTCTTTTTCTTTTTCTTTTTCTTTTTCTTTTTCTTTTTCTTTTTCTTTTTCTTTTTCTTTTTCTTTTTCTTTTTTTCTTTTTCTTTTTCGTCTTCACCTATTTATTCCTGAGATTGTCGCGAGGGCAGGGTCCTCAAGTTCTCTTTCCAGTTGGTCTTGTCAGAAAGAAACCGTTTCCAACTGATCCGGCTGGATCCCCAAGCGAGTCCAGCCAAGCTCATAAATTTACCCAACCACCTTGCTCGGGGTCTACCTCTGGCTCTCCTGCCGGTTGGTTTTGTCCTTAAAATCTGTCCAGCGATTCTTTCCTGAAACATTCTAACCGCATGCCCATAAAGTCGGCGTTGTGGTATCTCAATTCGCAGCAGTAGTGCCTTTACCTGGAGTCGTTCACTGATCTCCGAGCTACGCACTCTATCGAGTAACGTTACTGCAAAGACTCCTCGAAGGAACCTCATTTCGGCCGTTTGCATTCGCAACCTAATTTCTACACGTTAGATAACCGCTTGTCATTAAAGGCACAATGAATTCCCTTTTAAAAGCGGGTTCCTAAACTGGAAATATGAAATATTATGTAAATATTTCAACTATTTTCTTATATTTTTAATTTGCATTGTTCTAGGATTTCCCCAAACAACCAATACTACATATCACAATAGACTATAGGGTCTATACGGCAGTATTCTTTTTTGTAGACGAGACATGATTTATCTCGAAATCATTTTCTTACATACATGCATACATGTATGCCTACATATGCACATATATAAATACGTACATTCATGCGTACGTATAAACATACTTACATAAATACTTACAATCATATATTTACACACGTACTTACAAACAGGCATACCTATCAACCTACCTACCTACATACCTACATACATACACATATGCATATACGCACACATACACATACCAATTCACTTTTATAAAACATGAATCACTATAAGAAATAATCATAAACTAGAAGACAATTTTAAAGTTACAAAACTACACCAATAATCTTAGTAATATATTTCATCGGGTTAAGGGAAACATATAGAATGATTGAACAGAAACTTTCGTAGTCTTCGTATAGGAATAAATTCTTGTCTTAAAATATGAAAACTCACTCAGTTAAACCAACATAAAAAAGAAACGGATGACACGGTGCCATTCGTAAATCTAATTAATTTTCTTCTTTTTCATATAATATTCCGCCATTTATAGAGATTGTAAATATTGTTGTAATAAGCAATACCAACATCTATAACTGTACATTATTTACCGAAGCCTTTTGTGTGTTTGTTTCTTTGTTGTCGCTTTTTATATATCCTTTCTTTTTTTCGTGTCGCATTTTCTTTTTTTTCTGAAAGAAATATTTCTTTTCTTTTTACTGTAGAAGGAAAAAAATACAAACAAACAAACAAACATATGCTTTGTTTACTCTTTTGATCAACTCTGTTTAAGAAAAAATAAATTGAATAAATAAGTAGAAAAAAATCATACATGCTTTATCCTTTCTTCGTTCGTGGTTGATATTAATATATCGAAAATGGATTTTTCATATCACGGAAAATCAATTACATTTCTGACATTCGGTGATACGATATAAAATATAGAAAAGAAGTCGTTTTTTTATATGTATTATATTATATTATATATATTATACTAGTGTCGACAGTTTAAAGCTATATATGGCACGTTCAATGCTATATTTAATGAAATTCCTCTTTGAAATGACGATTTTCTTTTTCTGTCGGATTGATAGCAACTATAAAATCGATATCATTTTGGTCAGATCGATAGAAGAAGAATATTTATGAAAGAAAAAACCCAGAAAGTATAATCCTCGGAGAATTCGTATGGTAAAGTCTCTAACGTTACAGTGTTAGTCTGCATTGTTAGCAATGAAATGATATTTAAGCCACAATTCCATCACGTAGTAGATCATACGAGATAGAACAGCATTGAATACTAATTTCACTCTTCAGACAATAGAGGTAAAATAACTATTATTAAGCAATATCTGTACAATAGAGATCTTCGTGGGAATAGAAAATTAGGCATTTGTTTTGGAAATGAAGAAATAAATAATTTATCGATCTAATTGAGCAATCAATTGATATTTGGTAGATAATTCCGCTCCATAGAACAGATTATCTCTCAGACTTGCTAGAGTTGGTAAATCTTATAATATTGATATTTGTCCAACTCAACAATACAATGACTAATACTTGGAGGAATAAAATCAGATATTGAAGTCATTTATATTCTTTCTTATCACGTTAAAGGTATAAATGAAATTTCATATTTTTATAAAGACATGATTTTGCAATTCCGTGTCGGCTCCCTGTTGTTATTAGCTCTCACACTTATGTAGCTTTTGCTGGTCACCTATTACGTTATATCTTATAGGAGATCTCTCTGAAGTTTTAACGATATAAGCCTCTGTGCTGTGGTCGTTGTTAGAGTCCTGAATCGATGTACGTTCTGCTGGATCACTACGATTTTGTATCTCATACGAACTTCTTCGGGTGTATAAAATGATATAGGCCCCAGAGCTGTTGTTGTCGTTTTTGTTCTTAGAATGCAAACTTATAAAGGTTTACTGACCCCTACAACATACGAGGTTGCATCTCATGTTTCTCAGTTGTCTTAATAATAGGACCTCATTGTTGTCATTATTGTTACAACTCACATGTATATAGCTTTTATTGGCCATTTACCAGGTTGTATATCATGAGATGTTTCTCAGGTGTTTTAATGATAGAAGTCTCCAATCTTATTGTTGTTGTTGTTGTCGTTGTTGTTAGAGCGCCAAACCTATGTAACGTTTACTGACCCCGACAACCTACGAGGCTGCATCTCTTAGGTTTCTCGGATGTTTTAATGATAGGATCCTCAGTGTTGTTGCTGAGGTCCTATTAGCTTTTGCTGCCTTTTACGAGGTTGTATCTCATATGAGGTTTCTCGGGTGTTTTAATGATAGAGGCCCAAGTTCATTTGTCGTTAGAACCGCAAATCTGTGTAGGTCTTTCATAGCCACAAACGGATGTAACGTTTGCTGACCCATACCACCTACGAGAATACATCTAATAAGTTTGTCAAGAACACAACACACTGCTACATACAAGAATCGAACTCCCGATCTTATGAGTTGGGGTCGAATGCGATAACACTTAGGTCACGTGACTTTACACCTAGACTTCCCTCTACAAAATGGAACCCACAAACCTATGAATATGAGATTCGTCTGAAACGGTCAAAGGCTGGCCACGATACTCTCATAGAATGTGATGAAATGAAATTTATTTTTCAACATATCCAACCATCCTTGTTCAGATACTTCTTCCATTGATGTTGCAGAACCTGGACCCCATTGTTGAAGACGCTTTCACTTTGCTGTTCAAATACGTCATCAACAGCAGATGTGGCGTCATCATCACTGTGATACTGGCTCCCAGCCAAGTGTTATTTCATGTAGAGGAACAGATGGTAGTCATATTGGGGCTCAAATCACGAGAAACGGAGAGTGATCAACAGGTTCAAAGCCACAGTCACGCACAGCAGCCATTGAAACCAAAGACTTGTGTGCTGGAGCATTGTCCTTAGGAAACAAAACCCCTTTCGTCAGTTTTTCTGAGCATTTTGTCTTAATAGCCATTTGTAACTGCCTCAGTAAGTTGGCATAATACTCTTCATTGATGGTGTGGCCTTTTTGAAGATATTCAATAAACACAATACCTTTTGCTTCCCAAAAAAACTGAGGGCATCACCTTCCCTGCAGATGAAATGACCTTTGACATACGTTGGAGCAGCTGAGGAGCGGAGCTTCCACTACATGAGTTGTCTCTTTGTCTCTGGCTCTAAGTAATGAACCCAACATTCATCCTCGGTTAGGACACGTTCAGGGAAACCAGCTGGATTTGACTCAAACAATGTCAGATTTTCCTGAGATGCGATCAGCCTGGTGCGTTTGTTGTCTGGTGTCAGAAGAAGTGGAACCCACCGAGCAGAAACCTTTGTCATGTCAAGTTCTTTGTGTACAATATTCTCAACACTCACACGGGATATGCTAATAGGATCGGCTATTTGGTTTATAATCACTTACCTGTCATCCATCGCCATGTGGTGAACATGATCCATGTTTTTCTCGGTGGTGGCAGTTTCAGGACGTCGGTCCCTTGGGTCATCTTCAAGACTCTCCCTTACCCTCATAAAATCAGCTGCCCACTTTTGCACTGTTGATAAAACTGGTGCGTCATTCTCTAATGTAGAAGCCATGTCAGCATGAATATCTTTGGGTGCTAAATCCTTTTTCTGAAAGTGTTTGTTAAATCCACGATGCCGAAGTTTGCCCATTTTCAAGAGAGAGCACTAATAGATCCTTTTGGTGCCTTCTTTGAACAGTCAGTTATCAGTTTACCTGGATGGAAGCAACGGAATTATTAAGAAAAGTTGAAATTAATGTATGTAAGGTGTCACAATGCTAACATCACTCCTTTATACTGAGCCTATGAACTTTACAGTCCATCCTCGATCATGAATAACACAAACCAAAAATTGCATCTTATTAGCAAAACGCCATTTAAATCATACTACACTCCTAGATATTCGATAGAATCCATAACAGTACAGCTTCTTTATTATTAACCGTATAACAAAAGAGACAAATATATAGGCACCTTCTTTCATTCTTTCATAGAATGATCTTTTTCAGGTCGCAAGCCTCGGAAAGGTATCTGTGGAGTAACTCATACATTCCTGTCTCTCTTCTCCGCGCCGCCAAAAGTGACAAAGAAATAAGCAAAAGCTAATGCATGTTGACACAAGTGTACTCGCAAGCAAACAACCAATATTCCTTAACGGAACGTCAGTTATTTGCTGGGATTTCTCATATTTTCCTAGCTAGATGAACATGCCCGACGTTAGATAAAGTGTCTGGCTCAAGGACACAAGCCGTTTAGTTCGGAAATCGAATTCAAGGGTTTACGATCGTGAACCTGACGATCAAACTACGAGGCCGTACACCTTCGATGTAGGGAAGATAGTAAATGAGTAAAATCAACTCTAATCACAATGGGGATATTACAGATAGACTTCTTGTCTCATCCAGACTTCTGCATCAATTTTCTATAATATGAGAACCCACTGCATAAGAGACATTTGTAAAAGGTACCACGTAGAGGGACTGAATGAGAAACCATGGTGTGGACCTGGGAACTCATTAACGATAGATCCATAGATCTACACCAACGCCCATTGCTCTCCTGGTTGTTGTTTTTACATTGGTTTTGTTTTTAGTACGATATTATATTGATGGGAAGCGAAGCAGGGAAATAATGCAACCTTGAGTTGCTTAAACATAGTTTTATACCAGATGCACTTATATCAGGATAATAGAAGAGAAAATATTGAAATATTATCAGAAGAAAGATATCGATAGTTTAACAAGTCATGGCGATCATTCTTTCATGTGGAAAAAGAATAAATCGATTGAATCGACCTTCCTCCATATCCTACTTCTTCATAGCTACTTATTTCTATCGACCCATAAAGGATGAAAGGTAAGATCTAAATGCCGGCGTGTCTGGTATTGATTATGGATGGAAGAAAATAACAGCTAACCACAAGAAAAAATATGTGAACTTCAGCTAAACTGAGACTGCAAAGGGAGGTAACTACCTGGTAAACATATCCTATACGTCGCTTTACTGAATCTGTATTCTACTGTATAATTCAGTAGTAGCAGTAGTATTTTTTCTAACATTGACACAAGGCCAGCAATTTGTGGCAATGGAAAATTCGATTATATCGATTATCAATATTCAGCTGAAACTTTATTTTATCGACAATATCTATTGTAGTCTTGGATTGTACAATGCATGGTGAGCGAAATATCATAGAGAAAACGAGGTATGAGACCATCGTGTATGTATGCACACACATATATATATATATATACACATACACACTCCAAGATGGCTGACTGAATACGCACGTGATATTTTCTCCCCGACTTGTTCCTTCCTTTTAACTTTCTATTTATCTTCTATTTCTAACTCTATCTTCTGATGAAGAACTAGTGTTTGAAACGTTCCGACTTTCTCCCTATTATTTCAAGCGTTAAACTAAAATATTTCTTCCATGTACTGTGCCGTTTATTTTGTTATTTTTGTTATTACATTTAAGTGTGTGTGTGTGTGGGGGGGTATGTGTGTGTGTGTGTGTGTGTGATAACTGTTAACTGGTACTTTTCTGTACAGAAGAGGGCCAACTCTCCAATGTTGTGCTGAACGACCATGAGTCCGTAATTTATTCTGCACACCACCCTCGTCCATGGATACCTTTTTATAGATGTGATACGCACAAAGCCTTTGGATAGCCTTGAATGTAATGTGTTCCTTATGCACACTTAAGCCGTTTGAAACCAGCAACAGACCTTGGCAGTATCGGTAGAGGGTCAGACGCCAGGCTTTGACGCATGGAGTTACGGCCCTTGCCATTCTGAGTTCAAATCCCGCCGAGGTTAACTTTGCCTTTCATCCTTACGGGGTCGATAAAATAAAGTGCCAGTAATGCAATGTGTAATTGCTGGCCTTGTGCCAAAACTAGAAACAATATATATATATATATATATATAATATATATATATATATATAATTGTGTGTGTGAGTGTTTCCGAGTTTGTTTAGCTTTCGTAACATAGCGGCACGACGGTGACATCGATAAAATACTTATTGGGCTTCGTAATCTTTGAAGGTGGTGGTACAAAATCTTCACCACAGTGCAGCAACAGAAAACAGAATAAATGAATATTGGCCTACGTATCCGAGAACTCGTAACAGCCCCGCTCTCTCATGCACAAAAAAAAAAGCCATTTATGAAAGTACAATCGAAAAATGAATACATTATTTCTGGATTAAATTATGTAGTTTTGCTTGGAGGCAATATATAATA
>OZ024741.1:212324053-212329053 GCA_964016885.1 Eledone cirrhosa | reverse complement strand
CAAAATATAAATAGAATTGATAATAGAAATTTAAAGCCTAACCAAAATAGCAGTAATATCTCTAGCAATATCCAACATAATAGTACTGTTCCGAATAACACCAACTCCGCAAAATGTAACTGTAAAATTAAATCAAACTGTCCTTTACAAAATAAGTGTTTAGATAAAAACGTGGTCTATAAATGTACAGTTGAAACTAGTGATAATATATTTAACTATGTCGGTGCAACTTCTACAGATTTTAAAAGTCGGTGGAATAACCACAAATATTCTTTCCGAAGATTTGATAACAAAATCTTCAACTTCTCTTTCAAACCTGATATGGAACTTAAAATGCAAGAATATGGACTATTCATTAGCTTGGGAAACAGTTTCAAAAGCACCCTCTTACCGAAACACAACTTTATCCAGATTCTGCAAATTGTGTATTGAGGAAATTTTTTTTAACTAAGAACGAATTTATTTAATTCTTGTAGACATCGCCAGTTTTCAACATTCAGAACTATATATAACTTATAATTATACTTATAATATTTCTACTTATTTCCATAACAATCTCATCCACTTGGTTTTAATACATTGATATCTCTAAATCATAATATCTATAACATTTGCTGTAATTCCACTTCTTAAAGTTTCATAAATTATATACGTATATAATTCTAAACTTTTTTTTTAATTTTAAATTTAATTTTAATAATTTTTATTTGTTTATTTTTATTTCTTTAATTTTTATTTCTTTTATAAAAAATGTTTATAAAAAATTCTAAAAAATTTTTTATAAAAAATTTTTTTTAAATTTTCTAAAATTTTCAATATTTTTTCAATATATTTCAATATTTTTTCAATACTTTATCAATATTCTTTCAATATTTTTCAATAGATTTATAACCACTAACTGTTTCTGGCTAAATTCAACATCTATACTTATTTTGACTAAATAGTTTCACACTAACGAATAAATAAATTAAACCGGAGTTTTTTCCGTATCTTCCCATTTTAAATCATATAAATATAAATATTCTTATTAACTCAGTTAATTTAATTTAATTTAACTTAATATTTATTTACATTAAATACAAAACCAATATCCCTCATAACTCATTAGAACAATTATCTATAACATGATATACCCATTTATTTATTTATTTATTTATGTATTTATTTATTTATTTATCCACTTATAACAGAAGAAAAATATTATATTATAAACAAATTTTAAATAATTAATAATCGTAAATACACGTACTATTAAGATATATACTTAGAATATATTTCCCTCAAATTAACGTTATATGAGTTTTTATTCATCTTCTCTTGTTTCTTTCTTCTTCTCTCTCTCTCGCACTGTTTTATCCTTCTCTCTCTCTCGCCATAGTCGTTTAAATAAAGGGTTGTTTTTCAATTATTTACATATTCATTTGGATATTAACACATAAGTTTCAAAAATCCCTAATATATTTCCACTATCCAGTGAATATTCAACCGATAAGGTAGGATTTTCATGGGTATGTCTCTATTTATAAAACAAACTTTGTATTTTACCTGATGAAAGCGTACCAATGTTGTCTTGATACCCTTGAAATATATATAATAAAATAAATATGGTTTTATAAATATAGTTTCCATTTATTTAATATCATTGTATATATATATATATATTCGTGTATATATGTATGTATATTTGCATGTATTCATATGGGTGTATGTTGTATATATATATATATATATATATATATATATATATATATATATATATATATATATAAATATGTATGTATTCATATGGGTGTATGTTGTATGTATATATATATATATATGCTTGTTTATATATATATATATGCGTGTATATATGTATGTATATTTCTGTATATATTTATATGGCTGTATATATGTATGTATATTTGTCTATATATATGTGTGTGTGTGTCTATTCGTATCTATATACGTATACTAGAAAATGTAAGATGTATTGATTTAATTTAGGGACAATTACTGGTCATGAGACTTAATTTTAAAAAGTAAACAAACATGAAACACATTGTTACTCTCCTCATTGTCAGAAATATTTGACGAGATTGTCGTCACATATTTCGCAGCTAGATATCTGATCCTCCTTCTTCTTTTTCTTTTTGTTCACCCACCTATTCCTGAGGGGATCGTGGGGGCAGAGTTCTCAAACATCACTTCCGGCTGGTCCTGTCAGAAGCAACCGTCACCAATCGATCCGGCTGCATCCACAAGCTAGATCAACTAAGCTCGTAGATATTATCCAACCATCTAGCTAAGGGTCTACACCTGGGTCTCCTGCCGGTCGGTTTTTGCCCGTAAAACCTGTCTAGAAATAGGGTTCCTCCGAAGGGTCCTTGGAGTAACGTTACTCGATAGAATACGTAACTCGAATATCAGAGAGTCGCTCCAAATAGACAGATCACAGCTCCGGTACTATGAGCATGTGGTTAGAATAACTCAGGAAAGAAAGATAGCTGTTCGTCAGAAGATATATATACAGTTATACCCTACATACAGAGAAACTGTATAAAGCCCTATTTATATCAAACAGAAATCAGAACATAATTGAAATGTCTATTCTAATTTTCACAACATGCATTTGCCAGCTTGGTAATTAGTTAATTAATAAAAGAAAACCCCATGCACAATATGCGTGTATATTTGTATATATAAATATACATATATGTGTGTTTGTGGGTATATGCGTATATGCTGGCTTAGTTTGGATCTAGATGTCAGGACCCCAACGGCTGAGCTCCATATATATATATATATATATATATATATATATATATATATATATAGTAATAATAATAAATTTGAAGACTAAAATCGAAAGAGGGCTCGATAAGGATAAATATATATCAAATATATAAGAACCGTAGAGCAAATATTTATTAAAATAACAGATTAAAGTTTAAGCAAAAAATCGCTGCTTTCACCCTTAACGGGATCTTCTGAAACTAACAAAGTCAATCTGTAAACGCAGAAGGGGATATTTCAAATTTCAAAAAACGTTGCAACCAGAAAAAGACAGGAAGACGATACTGTGGTTCGTGGAAACGTTCCCTGGCAAAGAACGGGAAAAAACGAATATAATACGTCATTAATAGGAGCGGTGTAAAACAATTACGCGCAAAGACAGAACCACGTTTATGGTATAAAAGAAGTCGTAGACTATTGTTCTCTTAGGTGGTTCATAGAGACGTTCTCTGGCAATGAACGGAACAAACGAAGATAATACGTCATATGTGGATCGTGGAGAACAATTGCACGAACAGACATAACCACGTAAATGGTATAGCTGAAGTCGTAGACTAAAATTCTAACTAGGAAACCGAATGAATCTCCGCTTCAGAGTTAAGAATAAAGTAAATAAAATACAATACAGAGGTAATAGAAATTAAATAAATACATACACGCATGCAAATACGTACATACACAAGCATACGCGAAAACACTTGCCATAGGTATACAAAACCACGCACATATAAATATGTGTGTGTGTGCGTGTATACAAATAAATAAATAATTAAATAAACGTGTATAAATAAATAAATACGTATATAACAAGCGCACACACATACCTATATGTAAATACACAAATGTTCGGAGACGTAAGTCAACCAAAACATGAAGTACACATATACACACACCCTACATACGTACGAACCTGCATACTCACACAGACGCAAAACTCCCGTATATACATAACCAAACAATATGTACCAGGATATATAAAAAAAATGATACGCCATAACATATACAATCAAATATAAGTACGAGAAAGTATACGTACCTTCACAAAACATTCAGGTAATGTATACTTACCTATGCAAATAAGTAATGGTATAAACAAAACATATACTTAGCTACCACATCAAGACGTAAAATATCCACGTATAGATCGTACTATCCGTTAGGGTATAACGTGGAGCTGTAATACAGGAAAGTTTTGTGCAATTTATGTTTACAAGCCGAAATTGCCTTAGATTTTTTTGTTTAAGATGTGGTCTGTGGCGTAGAGTATTTCTAGGGCCTCAGCGGCGCAGAGGTCACATGGTCTTTTATTTCCGTTATACGATCTAGCCCTAGCTAGGATCTCCCAGTGTAACTTATATTGGGTGTGGTTGTCTTTTAGACTCCAGATATAAGCTGAAAGTGACGTCATATTCCTTCTTAGAGGGTAACGAAAAGAATGGGTATGCATGTAAAGACGCTGCTTGAATCTATTGGTGGTTAACCCTATGTAGGCCCTACGGGACGTGGGTGTTTCAACCTTACATTTGTAGATAATGTTACTAGAGAGGCATTTCCCGGATAGGGGGCAATCAACCCGATTCCTACAATTACAGTTAGTACTAACTACATGGTTGCACGTGTTCCTACGGCTAGGTAGTTTAGCTAAATTTGAAGCTGTGATGTTATGTGCAAGGTTAGGAGTCGTAGAGTAATAAATATTAATAGTATTTCTATTAAAAATTTTAGTATAGTTATGTGAAGGGGGAAATGCTTCGTAATAGGGGAAAGAAAGATCTTAGCTAATGGTGTGGCCACCTCCATATTATATGGTGGGTTATAACAACAAATGCGACGGGATCTATTTCTTCTAGGTCTATTTTCGTACTCTGTATATGCTACCTTATCGACAAATCAACTCCGAGCAAGAGCTTCATTTCAGAAGATCTCGTTAAGAGTGAAAGCAGCGATTCTTTGCTTAAACTTTAATCTGTTATTTTAATAAATATATATATATATATATATATATATATATATATATATATATATATATATATATATATATATATATATAGATGAAGTATTTATTGTTAGATATATTTAATGTAATTGATAAAAAGAACATCTATTTTATTAACATTTGTATTTCAATATTAATAACTCTGGAAAATTATTTTTCGTAGAGTGCTTCCATTCTACTGTAAAACTCATTCTTTGATATACTCATTGAATATTGTTTAACTCTTTAA
>OZ024741.1:212306553-212319053 GCA_964016885.1 Eledone cirrhosa | reverse complement strand
TAAAAACAAAATAGAAAAAAAAAATTCTTTGCTTCGATATGTCATTAGGTTTACACATAAAAATTGTATTTATTTTCCAGGCATTAAGCCAATGTCTAGAGTAAAAGGGAGTATAGCAAATTTACTACCTATTGGAACAAACAAAATACTAAATAAATAAATAAATATGGAAGAAGGAAAGAAATTGATTGTCATATCAAACCAAGGAAACTGCTTCTATTGTTCTTGTCAGTGTTGATACTAAGTCAGTTGCAACTCATCTCAGTAGAATGAATGACCTGCAATTTGAACTCTGGACGTTAAGGGATGATGAGTTTAACGTAAAGCATGTTATACAACACACGGATGGACTCGTGCCCTTTAACACTCGTTAATCTAAAGACTTTCCAGGCTTCGTTCGACTTGTGGAAAGCATAGAAGGGTATGTTATGGCCCCGTAACTCCTGATGGAGTCGTAGAGGCACCGGAGTGATATACAGCGTTTCTTGAGTATTTTAAGCCTAGCGGAACCCTTCCATCTCCAGGGCTGAACATCTCTCTTCAGCCAAACCTTCTTCCAGAGGAGGATAGAAAGTGAGATACAGAGGAAGAATCAACCTAGTACTTTTCTTTTATCAATCTAAAAAAAAAATGAAAGGCTAAATTGACTTCGGCGTCATTTGAACGTAGAGAACCGAAACGAATACCACAAAGCATTCTATCCGACATTCTAATGACTCATTAGTCCGTCTCCCAAAAGATAACGGACATGAAAAGGCAACTAAATCAGGAAGGATGAAACGGGAAGTTAACTTTGACAAAAGATGGCAATGGCTCCGAAAATGTGATCCAAATGGAGCATCTTGCTGGTGAAATTAAGTTCAAGTGCCTGAGCATTCAACTGGACTTTGTACTCTTAATGTAATTATTAGAGAGACGCTGAATGAATTAATATGTGACAAGGCAGAACTTTTGTTTAGTACGCATATAGTAATGTGGCGTTTGGGATCTCGGCCGGTTACAACGTCGAGTGTTCCAGTTATTTGTACAATGGAAGAGCCTAGTCGTGAAATTAACATGCAAGTGGCTAAGTATTCCACAAACACGTGTATCCTCAATATATTTCTTTCTCAGGATAATTCAACATACACAGACCTTTTGAGGTAGAAATATATCTTATTTTTATCCAGCTGTGTGCACCGAAACAGCATAAAATAAAGTAATCTTCCTCGTGTAAACAAAGCAACGTTCGGTCCTAGGAATTGAACTCATGACTTTAAAATCGTCAGTTTCAGTTTATCACTTTAAACCACTGCGCCACTTGTCTTCACAGCACCAGAATGTAACTAGATACAGTAAATCAGTTAGTCCTCCTCTTTCTATGACAGGCTACTAATTTTTGCCATCCACCCATGTCTTGTCTTCTTGCAAACATAATAAAAATGCATTAATCAAACGAAATGTGTCCGTTGTTACAAAAACCAATTGAAGTTGATGTATTATTAATGTTGATTAACCAGTACACTGGCAGCCATTTTGAAAAAAAAAGATGGTAGTGTTTAGACATAAAATTTTTAAATTATTCATAAAAGAACTTTGCAGTTCAAAACAATTTTTCTCTCATTCCCTCTTCTCATTACCACTTCTCCTGCCCCCTCTCTCTCACTCTCTCACACACACATTTTCACACTCTCACTTTCTACCTCTCACTCTCTCACTTTCTTACTCTCTCTCTTTCTCTCTCCCACTCTCTCTCTTTCTTTCTCCCACTCTTTCTCTCTTTATCTCTCCCACTCTCTCTCTTTATCTCTCTCTCTTCTATCTGTCTTTCTAACTTTCTCACTTTCTCTCTCTTTCTCTCTTTCTCTCTTTCTCTCTTTCTCTCTTTCTCTCTTTCTCTCTCGCTTTATCTCTCTCTCTTCTTAGCTATCTTTCCCTTCTCATTGCCACTACTTCTCTAGCTCTATCTTTTTATCCCCCTCTGTATATCTCTCTAGTACTGTCTCTGTCTTTAGGTCTCTGTGTTATATCTCGTCCATTAGCTCTCAATCTCCCAGTAGCTCTCACACTCTCTCGTTCACTCTCTCACTCTCTCTCTCTCTCTCTCTCTCTCTCTCTCTCTCTCTCTCTCTCTCTCTTTCTCTCTTTCTAGCTCTTTAGCTCTCTCACTCTAGCTCTCTAATTCTCAATCTCTTTCTCTAACTCTCTCAATCCCTCTAATTCTCTAGATATGTCTCTAGATATCTCTCTTTCTCTCTATCTAGCTCTCTCTCTCTCTAGCTCTCTCTCTCTCTCTCTCTTTTTCTCTCAGTCTTCTCGTCCGTCTTTTCTCTCTCTCTCTAGCTCTCTCTCCCTCTCTAGCTCTCTCACTCTCCATCTCTCTCTCTCTATCTATCTATCTATCTATCTATCTATCTATCTATCTATCTATCTATCTATCTATCTCTGCCCCTCTATATCTCTTCTCTACCACTCTTCTCATCATCTCTCTCTTTCTCCCTTCTCCTTACCTCTCTTTCGTCTGCCATGCCTCGTTTTTTCCTTCTCTCTATATTTCTATCTATCTGCCTGTCTGTCTCTCTGTTCAACATTCCAATCAACCGATTTAGCTATTGTTTGGTTCGGTTGATATATCTATAGAAAAAGTGAATGGTGACAGTAGTAGTAGTAATGATATTACTACTATTACTATTACTATTATTGCTAGTACAACTATTACTATTATTAATTTTATTACTTCTAATAATACAACTATTATTGCTAGTAAAAGTATTACTATTAGTAGTAGTGGTAGTAATACTAGTAATAATAGTACTGTTATTAGCACTAGTAACAATACTTGTAGTAGAGATAATAGAGAAATTGTGACTATTAGTAGTGGATTAGATTGGCAGAATTGGTAGAGCGCCGGACACCTTG
Organism: Eledone cirrhosa; assembly: GCA_964016885.1. NCBI lineage: Eukaryota > Metazoa > Mollusca > Cephalopoda > Octopoda > Eledonidae > Eledone > Eledone cirrhosa. The sequence goes on along the minus strand of OZ024741.1, from coordinate 212,316,155 downwards.
CTTTGCAGCATATAGTTACATCCATTTCCGTTCTGAGTTCAAATCCCGCTGAGGTTAGCTTCGCCTTTCATCCATACGGGGTCGATAAATAAAGCACCAGTAATTAACTGGGGTCGATTTAATAGACTTTACCCCTCCCCCAAAGTTGCTGGCCTTTTGCCTATTTTACAAACCAATTGGCAGTATCGGTAGAGGGTCGGACGCCAAGCTTTTCAGCAAAGAGTTACAACCCTTTATGATCTGAGTTCAAATCCTGCCGAGGTTAACTTTGCCTTTCATCCTTACGGGGTCGATAAAATAAAGTACCAGTAATACACTGAATAATTGCTGGCCTTGTGCCAAAAGTATAAACAATTATTATTATTATTAGTAGTAGTAGTAGTAGTTGTACTAATAATAGTACTGTTATTAGTAATAGTAATACTACAACTACCACCAGTAGTAGTAATATTAGTATTAGTAGTATTAATTGTTATCTTGTCTGGTTTTAATTAAACCTCCACCAATTTCATAATTCATTTTTCATATTCGATAACAAAAAAATTGCGATCTGGGGCGAATTTATCGAAAACAATTATATTTAATGACCATTTAAAACAATGAATTTTTGTCTCGAAATTTGCAAAATAGTAATCTGGGTTGATTAGCAACGGTAAATTAATTTCGAATTCACAGACGTGTCCTGAAGGCACAACACGCAAATGTCCAGAGTAATATATACTGAAGCGAAAATCAATACGAATTATTTGCATAATCAGAATTTTGAGGGGTGTGTGGAGAAAGAAATGTTAGTCTTATATATCAAGGAATGGTAGTTAAGCTATGTAATGTATTGTATTGAAATTAATACCATATTGCTTTTACTGGAATGGTAATTCTTTTTAAGTTGGAGAAATTTAAATTTCCTTACGTTCATTGAAAATATGCTCTTTCATTTCCGTTTGTTGAAGTGAATTATGCGCATATGCATTGTTCATTCTCTCTTAAATTCGCATATATATATATATATATATATATATATATATATATATGCATATTAGGTTGTAACTCAAATTCCTGCCGTTTCTTTTATTAAACAAATTATTACAACGGCGGGAATTTATGTTACACCCCAATATATATATATATATATATATATATATATATATATATATATATATATTAGAAGGATACTTGCCGTTGCCTGGGAAATAAAGCAATAAGTTATAGGCGAATTTTTGAATAAGAATATTTGAGAATGTGCAGGAATCTATTATTTTGAATACATTGTTTATATTATTTCTTCCAGACGTAGAACGATTATTTTCTTATTAATAATGTACATGTATTTCAATAAGCAGCGACAAAAATATATATATCCTAAACAGTTACACACACACGCACCAATATATATATATATATATATAACCTTTGTTATAGTTTAATACTTGGAGTTGGAAACATCTGAGATCCTGGGTGCAAAAACCAATTCCCCCACAACATTCACCCCCGTAGGCAAATGTAAGCCCCACCTGCCTGGTTGGCTCTTTCAGTTCATTTCCCTCATCATCTGTGATAACACATTCGCAGATCAGTCCACCAGGACCATAAACCAACATCTATAAACGGCCAGTCCTAGGCAAGTGTTATAGTGTTCTGATATAGAAGCACAGCATACGAGTAATTTGCGACGGTTTTGCAGGCTATATTTCTTCAAAACATCACAGGTGATAGTATAAATGAATTTCATCTTCAAAAATGTTAACCAAACCTATTAACTATTTTTTAAAAGAAATTACTTGTACAGCTATCTCGGAGACGACTAATAATAAAAAATTACTAAATCGATTGAAACTGTTTAGTAGTCCGTTGAGTGGATAGTTTTCTTTGTTAAATAAATCAAAGATTGTTGTGGTGGGGGGAAAAAACTTTGAATACCCCTGCGTAACTAAAAGTGATCTAGGCGAAAAGCCTATAAATAAGAACTGAAGGGAAGGTCAGGTAGACTGTGTCTACTGAGTTTCGTTGTAGTCTCTTGTTGGTAGTTCGGAATTACGCCTGGTTAATATTTTGGTTTTACCCTCGTTTATGATCTGAGTTCAACTCCCGCCGAGGTTAATTTTGCTTTTCATCCTTACGGGGTCAATAAAATAAAGTACCAGTCACGCACTGAGGTTGATCTAATCGACTTTCCCCCCCTCCCCCGAAAATTGCTGGCCTTGTGCCTATATAAAAAACCATTATTATAATATATATATACATATATATATATATATATATATAAGATTTACATATACATAAAATCACAGATATATATGTGGCAACCTGTCACGATGTGGCTCAATTATTTTATCTAATAATTCTAAGGACATGATTTATGATATATATATATATATATATATATATATATATATATATATATATATTGTTATATTTGGGGAGGGTCATATTTGCGTAATATTGCCAGAATTAATAACAGAACACACTCACTGTTTGGTTGGTTTTCGCTTCTCGCTGTCTTTTATATATATATATCTGCGATCTAACTTACTCGGTCCTCAATGTTGCCATTGACTGACCGGCGGTCAAAAATAATACAGATACAATATAGACAAACACATATATATATAGTTTACATAAATCTTTCGTTGCACTTCTGCAACATCGTCAGTGGTGTTATATTCATTGTTCCTCCTGTTGTGTTGTATGTCTACGCCATTTTTTTTGTTCAGTCTGTCTATATATTTATTTATTTATTTATTTGCTTGTTTGTTTATCTTATTTTATTTTGTCTTCTTTGCGCATGCGTTTGCGTGTGTGTATAGTGTTATGTGTGATGTGTGACTAGTGTGTATAGTGTTGTCTGCTGGGTGACTAGTGTGTGTTTATGTGCTTGTGTATGTATTTATTTATCTTATTTTATTTAATTTAATTTACTTATTTATTTATACTTCTCTTAGGTCAGTGTTGTTTGTTTGGGTGTTGTTGTTGTTCCACTCATTCTTTCTGTTTAGCTTTGGTCTTCTAATTTCTATTTCACTGGCCTCTCTGATTTGCCTATCTGCTGGGTCATTCCTATGTTTAGATATTATTCTAATTTCTATGTTGTCTATGTTACCGTCATGATGTTGTCTAGCATGTTCGTATAGTACTGACCCGTTTTTTCGTCCTTTTAGTTCCCCCCAGTGTTGGTCTATCCTTTCACCTATGCTACGAGCTGTCTCACCTATGTATGTTGTTGTCGTGTTTCTGCAAGTACCCTCTGTACATCTTATGCTATAGACTACGTTTCTAGTTTTACAGTTTATCCGGGGGTTCACCTTACATATGATACATTTCCTATTGGTACAGTGGGTTTTCTTAAAAGGGTAGGTTTTGCTGATCAGGGATTTTATGGTGGTTCCTGGCTTTTCTACCACCTTTATTTTTAAGTGGGTCTTTCTCAGGGCCTTTCTACACTGGTTAGCTAATTTCCCTCCAGGGAAGATTTATGTAAACTATATATATATGTGTTTGTCTATATTGTATCTGTATTATTTTTGACCGCCGGTCAGTCAATGGCAACATTGAGGACCGAGTAAGTTAGATCGCAGATATATATATATAAAAGACAGCGAGAAGCGAAAACCAACCAAACAGTGAGTGTGTTCTGTTATTAATTCTGGCAATATTACGCAAATATGACCCTCCCCAAATATAACAATATCTGTTTCGACACACGATTTCATATAAAAAACCTCGCAAAACTAATTCATCGCCGCTATATATATATATATATATATATATATAGTAATAATAATAAATTTGAAGACTAAAATCCAAAGACGGCTCAAAAGAGTTTCAGAAGATCCCGTTAAGGGTGAAAGAAGCGATTCTTTGCTTAAACTTTAATCTGTTATTTTACTAGATATATATATATATAGGAAAATGTTTAACCCCGTCGGCAGAGCTCAAGCCGTTTCGACGGCTATTTCTATAGCCGTCGAAACGGCTGGAGATCTGCCGTCGGGGTTAAACATTTTCCTATTACCCACTCTACTGCCCTAAGTATTGTGTACTCTGGTGTGTTATGGTCCCCATCTGGTTCCTTACCACACTTCGTTCGTTATATATATATATATACATATATATATATATATATATATATATATATATATATATATATATATATATATATATATATATATATATATATATATATATATATATATATATATATATATATATATATATATATATATATATATATATATATATATATATATATATATGGTGCGTTGAAAAGATATCCGGCATTTGGGCATAAAAAAAAAAATTGTGCATTTAACAAATTTAATTTAATCACCTTCAAAATACTTTCCTTGGGAGTTCAAACACTTCTAGCACTAGCAGCAGTTCTGCCATTGCTGGTAACACTGAGATATATGTTGCCAGCTAGCTCTCTACGTCTGAAGTATGCTGAAATTTGACTTTCGTAGACTTCCTGCATGATGAGGGAACGGGGGGGGGGGGGGGGTGACATCAAGTGATGTTTGTCCAGTAGCTGAGAATCCTTAGCTATGTCGTGGGGCGGATGACTAGGATCTATTGAGGCCTTGATTACCTATGTGTGTATGACGTTCTCTAGGAAGGGGAGCAGCAGTAATACCGGAGATCGCAGATGTAGGGCGAAAACATCAACTGTTGAGCCATAAAGTTTTGAGGTATGGCTTCTTAATATGTGGCTTCTTAATATATAAGAGCTCCTGCAGCAATGTAGAACACAAGGCTTTTGTTTGCACTGGGTCGAAGGATAGATGTGCCAGCAACCCATGATCTGACTGCCAAGCTGCGTAGAATACTCTTCCTTGTGGACATGTTTGCACGTAAGAACTCGAGGTACTGAACATCCAATTTCAGTTCGTGATAGGTTGGTTTGGAGTTATATGAGAGTGGTGTACCATCGAGGTGAATAGTGAACTGGCGATTGTCTTCCGTGGCTTACATGTGAAATAATGTTGTAGTAGTCTTTGCCATGTTTACCTTCAATCTTCAGATCTTGAAATATGTTGCTAGTTGATGTCTGCTGTTATTACACTCTCTAAGCGGTGGATTGGCAGTATCGGTAGAGGGTCAGACGCCATGCTTTGCAAGCAAAGATTTACGGCCCTTTATTGTCTGAGTTCAAAACCGAGGTTAACTTTGCCTTTTAGGCAGTATCGGTAGAGGGTCGGACGCCATGCTTTGCAGCAAAGAGTTACGGCCCTTTATTGTCTGAGTTCATATCCCACCGAGGTTAACTTTGCCTTTCAGGCAGTATCGGTAGAGGGTCGGACGCCATGCTATGCAAGCAAAGAGTTACGGCCCTTTATTGTCTGAGTTCAAATCCCACCGAGGTTAACTTTGCCTTTCAAGCAGTATCGGTAGAGGGTCAGACGCCATGCTTTGCAGCAAAAGAGTTACGGCCCTTTATTGTTTGAGTTCAAATCCCACCGAGGTTAACTTTGCCTTTCATCCTTATGGGGGTCTATAAAATAAAGTACCAGTAATACACTGGGAAAAATTGCTGGCCTTATGCCAAAAGTAGAAACAGTTATTACACTCCCTATATTAGTCTAGACTGTATCGTAACGATGGAGATGGTGGTAGTGAATATGGTGTTGGCAACAGTGGTGAAATTTATTATGATGATGGCGGTGGTGTTGATCATAATGGCGATGTTCTGGTGGTGGTGATCATGATGGTGGTGGTGGTGGTGATCATAATGGCGATGATGTTGGTGCTGGTGATCATGATTGTGATGATGGTGGTAATTAATGTTGGTGATGATAATGTGGTTGATGATGACAATCTTTAGAACGATTGTTACGATGATCGTTTTGTTCATTATGATTGTTTTGTTCATGATGATCATTATGATGATGATGATGATCATCATCATCATCATTGTTTAACGTCCATCTTCCACGCTTGCATGGGTTTGGACGGGAGTTTTCCCACTTGAGGCAAGATTGGTTGTCTTGCTCGTATAGTACTGTCTGGCGGGTTTTCTACGGCTGTATGCCTTTCCTAACACCAACCACGTTTACAGTGTGGACTGGGAGGTTTTTAACGTGTTACCTACAAGGCCACATTACAGCGTGGACTGTGTGTGTTTTTTTTTGTAGTGACACCTACACGTCTGGCAGGTTTTCTACGGCTGGATGCCCTTCTTAGCACCGACCACGTTTACAGTATGGACTGGGAGGTTTTTACCGTGTTACCTACACGGCCACATTCCAGCGTGGACTGTGTGCTTTTTTTTTCATGACACCTACACGACCTTATTTTGATGATGATGATGTTATTAGTTTACTTGTAGATAGAAATTGGCTTTCACATTTCTCTCATTCACCTTTGCCTCTCAGCAGTTTTAACAGCTGACGAACAGATAAACTACCAAAAAATATTATATCTGAGCAATCAGTTCTTCGAAATCTATTCTACCATCTCCAATATACCTAAGTCTAAGACATTATCAGTATTATTATTATTATTGTTATTATTATTATTATTATTAGTAGTAGTAGTAGTAGTAATAGTAGTAGTAGTAGTAGTAGTAGTAGTAGTAGTAGTAGTAGTAGTAGTAGTAGTAGTAGTATCATTATCGTGGTCGTTGCTATTGTTGTTACTACAGAATATAACAACAACAAATGTCTGCTGAGAGAGAATATTGTTGATGTTGAATTCTGTTGAGTTCGAAAGATTTTCTTTTTTGTTCACACAGAAACGTATTTATGTGTACGTATATATATATATATATATATATATATATATATATATATATATATATATATATATATATATATATATATATAAGAAAAATGGAGTGCTCCGTGGTTGCACATGGGTTACATATGAAGAAAATTAGTCCTTCATCAGTGATCTTCCAACTTTCATAGGTATTTCATCGCTTTAAAAATCATATATCTCTGGTTGGTGCGAGCAATAACTAAATAAAGTTATTGGGACAAGTAAAATAGGGTGAAGCGAGCGAGACATGTAAACAAACAAAGATGGTATTGCAACGGAAAGATAGGAATAGACAAGTACATGATATCTATAAGCTTAAGCTTGGTGAAATCATGGACGAGAGATACAGACCATCCGATATGGGTGAGATGTGAGCGAGAAAAGGATTTCACACAGGTCAAACGGGAGGAAGTGAGAGAGGAGGAGAAGCAGAGAGTGAGTGAGTGGAAGTGCGAGGAAAAGGCCAGCTGAGAGAGAGTGTGACTGGCAGAGGGGGTAAAAAGAAGGTGAGAGATACAGAGAGAGGGGAAGCAGTAAGAAAGAAACAGACAATCGCAGCTGAGGAAAAAATATAAATATAAGAAAAATGGAGTGGTGCGTGGTAACACATGGGTTACATATGAATAAAATTACTCCTTCGTCAGTGATCTTCCAACCTTCATAAGTATTTCACCGCTTTAAAAATCATATACCTCTGGTTATATATATACACATATATATATATATATACATATATATGTGTGTGTGTGTGTGTGTGTGTGTGTGTGTGTGTGTGTGTGTGTGTGTGTGTGTGTGTGTGTGTGTGTGTGTGTGTGTGTGTGTGTGTGTGCGTGTGCTGCAATAGTGAAACTTTTAGCTATATTTGTTATATATATATCAGTATGTGGTTAACGGCTGAGAGAAAGGAGTACTCAATACCGAAATATATATATATATATGAAAAAGAACACAAGAGCGTCTACAACATCAAAAGATTTTTATTGGCTTACAATGTTTCTTCCTTACGTAACCGTAGGATTCGTCAGAGCTATAAAAGGGGTTTGATTTGTGTTATGGACTCTACCAACCAAACATTCAAGAACAAAGAGTAAAGAGAGTAAAGAGCAAAAGTAGGGGACGATAAGTCTAATTTTGGTGCGGGAGGGTGGGGTGTGGGTCCTTGTTTACTAGCTGCGGTCATATTCATTCCCGGGAGTCGGGTGGTTAGCTGAACCATAGATGGGGTGGCGTCGATAGTATGGTGCAGAGGGTGCGCAGAGGCTACACAAACACAAAGGGCATACAATATATATATATATATATATAGCGGAGGAGAAAGTACATGAGGTAATTAGAAATGGAAAAAGAGTAATAATAATAATCTATAATTAATAGTGTATAATAAGGCATGGGGAAGATTACAATATAATAAGGTATAAAAGTAAGAATAAGGTGAAATATAAAGGAGGATAAAAGTGGAAATAATAAAGATAAAAAAATAAAGATAAAAAAATAGATAGAGAATATATAAAGAAATATAAGCGAATATTTGGAGGGGAAAACACAATGTAAAAAAAACGATTTTTTCAAATAATAATAAAAATATAATAATTATGGGGGGAGAAAACGGGATAGAGAAATATGATCAAGTGTGATTAGTTGAGAGAATATAAGATGATAATAGTTATGTCAAGTTTATACATCTTAATAATAAATAATCTGTGTATCAGAGTTGCAGAACCTTCAATTCACTTACGGGTTCAAGCCATGTGGCATGGTCCATTGTTTATTTGTGCGGTCATGTTCGTTTGTTTTTGACACCACAGCAGATGCACAAGTTCGTAAATTCCAATGCAGATAGAACTCTATTTTTGCTCACCCGGACATTGACGGAGGATCCAATATTCCTAGTTCAATATGTGTTTGGTGTTATTTTGGTCGCACAAATCAATCACTTGGTTCGATATTATGGAGTATGGTTTTCTGGTCTTCGTAACAGTGTCAGTGGTTGTATATTTTTAATAAAAATTTACCTTGGAATGTGATGTTATGGTCATCAATAGGCCGGCAAGCGCATTTCGCTCTTATATTGCGGAGAATGGTGTTCTGGTCCTCAGTAAACATTTGGGTCAGCAGGAGGGGTGGTGGTTCTCAGTTTCAACTTCGACAATACATATGTGTTACTCTGCATATTGTGCTCCTCTCAGAGAAGAGTATCATAGGAGGAATTCGTGCCACACACCACATATAGAGAGAATTTCTACAGAAAAGTATACATACATATACACATACACACATCATACACTTACACATACACACTCATACGCATACATACATATATTCACATACATGTCACATATACACATACACACAATATAATACGAATGCATACAATATACATATATACATATATTCTTTTTCATATATACGGCTCTGCTCCAAAGCATAGAGCTAATTATTATGCTGCCAATACCTTAATGGGACACAGGTATACAATACCTAACTCCTATTAACCTAAGTATATATATATATATAAAGTTATGAAACGAAAGGATCTGTGTGATTACTAGAAACAAGGTTTAGAAAGTGGTTAGGACGGAACAGGAGGAGAAAGGAAGAAAGGTGTTTCCATCGTCAGCTGTAAATGTATCCCGAACCGATGTTTCGGCGCTGAATTACAGGACATCGGTGTAGTTCGGATGCGCCCGAGGCCTTTTATTAATCAAAAGGCCAGGTGGAAAAGGAGAGAGAAAGAGAGAAAAAAAGGGAGAGAGAAAAGGAAAGAGAGGGAAAGGAGGAAGAACATGGGGGGAAAGATGAGGAGAGAGGAAGAAGGGCAAACATATGAAAGGAATATAAGAAAAAAGTGTGCA
>OZ024741.1:212279053-212301553 GCA_964016885.1 Eledone cirrhosa | reverse complement strand
TTGCAACATAAATGAACTTTATTGAGTACTAGACCACCCGTGATCCAACGAGTCACGAGTAGTCTTGTATTATATATAGAGATGGTTATAATAGATAGAAAGAGATAGGGCTATAATATATAGAAAGGGAGGGGATTATAACATATAGTGAGAGGGTTATTGGTTATCACGGGGTTGTTGGCTATTTATGAAGGTACTCAGAAAAAAAACAGGAATCCGTGCTCCGATTTACGCGAAACTTATATTATTCCATTTGTATCCCCATTTCAGGGGCAACTCCTTTTCAAATTATTTTCCTGGTATGCGCCGTTTTGGCTCTACCAAGTTACAGACAGGCACACAATCACACAGGTTTAATAGTATATAGATGAAAGTGTGTGTATAAATAATATATATATATATATATATATATATATATATATATATATATATATATATATATATATGCCTACAGAGCGAGATATACTATAAATTCTACTTCATTCTACTTTCATTTTTTTAACTAATTTTTCGTTATACACACACACACACAGGTGTAGCTATTCATTTAAAAACAACATACCCGTATGAGGAGTTCTACCCATTGGTAAACCACACAATTATATATATATATATATATATATATAGTTAATTATGATGTAACACTGAATCCTTCTTCCTTATCCTTATAGTATATATATCTAGGGCGGGTACAATTGCCGAGATCCATGGACGAGTTCTCTCCAACGGTCTCTGTCCCCCATTATCGCTGCCATGTCCTGCGTCTCCAACAAACCAGTCTCTGTCCTTAGGGCATCAACATATGGTAACCTCAGTCTTCCTCTTCCAGTGTGTCCATGCAGGGACTCCCACAAGAACACTGAGTGCAGTGTCAACTCTTGATGTCGGTGAGCATGTCCAGCTAACCTCAATACATAGCAGAGTATAAATATTTATTATAGAAATGGCTCTACAGGACTAGAAGTGTTTCATTCTGGAGAAATCATCAGGGAGCCCTGATGATTTCTCCCGAATGTCACAGTTCTAGTCCTGTAGAAGCCATTTATATATTATATATACATATATATATATATATATATATATATATATATATGTGAGAGAGAGAGAGGGTGTGGATGTATATACATATATAAACGTATTAACAATTATGGGAGCAGAAATTAAATAGAAAATGTCAAGATGAAATATTTGTTACCATTATTAGACAGGCGCAAGGGAGATAATTCCCTTCTAATCTGAACACAATAGGCTGCAGCAAAGGAAACATCGTCTAGAAATAGATCTATATCAAAACATTGTGGTTAGTTTGTGAGGAATATGAAAACAAATACTATTTATGAACGCGAGATGAATCAATCTTATGAAAAAGGAATAACGTGAAAAAAAAATCTGTTTGCATTTAGATATTAAATTTCCTGATGGAACAAAAAACGAATTCATCTTATATAAGAAAAAAACAGTTTTTTTTTTAAAATTCCTATTGCTATAAAGATATTAAGAATACAAAAAAATATATAGTTTTATTATTAAATTGAATGAATACACGACGCTTCTGAAATAAAATTCCTTTTGAATATAATTATAGGGCAGGGTTTTAATTTTTTTTCGTGATCCGTTTTCAAATTGGCCTAGCCTATGTTTTATTAAATATTGTGTGTGTGTATGGAGGGTCTGTGTGCCTATGTGTGTGTGTGTCGGTGTCTGTGTGTGTGTATGTATGTGTGTATGTGTGTCTGTATGTGTGTGTGTATGTGTGTGTGTGTTTATATATGTGTTTATGTGTATATATATAAGTGTATATATAAATATATTTCTGTTTAAGTATGTGTGTGTATGTATACGTGTGTGTTTATGTGTATGTGTGTATGTCTGTATGTGTGTTTGTGTGTATATGAGTATGTATGTATTTGTGTATATGTATATATGAGTATGTATATGTGCATGTGTGCGCCTGTGTATGTACGTGTATTTGTGTGTATGGGAAACAGTACTGTTCTGTTTTAGGATTTACTTCAAATAGCTTGACCTAAAGATAATGGTTATGTCTTTTGTGTAATTTGAATCTGTTTAACTCTGAACCTATTATTAACTGGGACGAACCCTGCAATGCAAACATTTTTGTTTTATAAAATATTGATGTTAGGAGAGTTTTTGGTAAAGCAGCAAAAAGTTTTTACAAACCGAGCAATTATTTTTTTAAGCCTTGTCATACAATTAGTCGATATATTTAAATATGCCAATAATGCAGAAGAAAATTCATAAAAAAATTGGGGTTTTTTTTTGTTTAGATATTATCTGGTATGATATAATTATAAATAGTAACAATTTAATACCTGGAAGTTTAAGTACATACTCATACATAGAAATATATATATATATATATATATAATATATATATATGTATGTGTGTGTGTGTATGTATATTTGTATGTATGTATATATGTATGAGTATATATATGTATATATGTATGAATACATATATGTATGTATATATGTATGTATATATGTATGTATATATGTATGTATGTATATATGTTTGTGTGTATGTGTGTATGTATGTACGTATGTATATATGTATGTATGTGCGTATGTATATATATATATATGTATGAATGTATATATGTATACATGAATGTATATACGTATGTATATATGTCTGTATGTGAAATCACGTGTTAGGCGGAGTTTTTCTCAGATGAAGGATCAGTGGTGGAGTGAGAAGGCTGATGAGATACAAACTGCGTCAGATTTCAATAACACAAAGCTGTTGTACAGTCTCTTGCATGGGGTTTATGGACCGTCTTCTTCTCTGGTGACACCGCTTCGCAGCAAGGATGGCAAAGAACTTCTTCGTGACTCACAAGGAATTCTACGAAGGTGGCGAGAGCAGTTTCATGAGCTGTTGAATCAGCCGTCTGTCGTCAATGAAGATTTCCTCAATCTCATTCCAGAAAGTCCTGTGAAAGTAGCTCTCGCAGAACCTCCGACGCTTGTGGAGGTTGCAGTGGCTATCTCGAAGCTGAACAGAGGAAGGTCTCCAAGTATGGATGGCATACATGCAGAGCTCCTACAATATGGAGGTGAGAGACTTCTGCAGCATTTTCACTCTTTTTTTGGCAGGATATGGGCTGATGAATCCGTACCTGAGGACTGGAGAGATACAGAATGGTGGTCTTTTTCAAGAGAAAGGGTAACAGGAATGATTGTGGGAACTACAGAGATATATCATGGCTTTCTGTCGTAGGGAAAGTTTTATGTAGGGTGCTTCTGGACCGTCTGCTGATACACATTGCAGATCGTGTTCTTCCTGAAAGTCAATCTGGTTTTCGTGCTGGAGGCGGCACTACTGATATGTACTTCTCAGCTATAGAGCTCCAGTGCATGGAACAAGATTTGGATCTGTATCAGGGTTTTGTCGATCTGACAAAAGCATTCGATACTGTTAACAGAAATGCATTATGGAAGGTTCTCCAGAAAATTGGTTGCCCCGATAAGTTCCTTGCTTTAGTTAGGTCTTTCCATGACGACATGAAGGCTTGGGTTAATGTCGGAGCCTATCTCAGTAAAAATGGAGTGAAATGGGGGGATATTCCGGCACCGACCCTGTTTGCCATATACTTTGCAATGGTATTCCATATTGTATTCAGGAATTGCGAGCATGGTGTTTACATGCGATATCGAAACTCATGCAGCATATTTAACATCAGGCGCTTTGCTGCAACAACAAAAGTATTTATTTTTACGTTTATTTTTATTTTTATTTCTTCTCCTACCCCCCTTTTTTTCTAAATGTATTTCCACACACCCTTGGAACTCTCTTCCTAACCTATTTATCCTGAAGAAGGGCTTCTGCCCGAAACGTCCCCCCCCCCTACACACTCTCAAGAGCGTGAACCTAATAAACCTTTATTTGTCTGACTCTCTGTTTTGTTCCCGTCTAAATTTGCACTCTATATATATATAATCCCGTAGAGCAAATATTTATTATTAGCCCAGATTTAAAATTTACACAATTTCTTCTTTCACTCTTTATACGGGATCTCCTGAAACTGGGATATGTCAACCCGTTGACGCAGATATAAATATTTCGAAATCATTAAGAGCACATATTGCCTTTAAAATATTGAAAAACATAACAGCCACACGAGAAAAGGTTAAAATTGAATTACAGATATTTGTATGCAAAGAGAATAAAACAGATCTAATTACGTCATTTAGTGAAGCGGGAAGAATTAATTGAGAGAGGTAATTTGCTTTCTAAATATAATTGTTTCTACTTTTGGCAAAAGGCCGGCAATTATCCCAGTGCATTACTGGTCCTTTATTTTATCGACCCCGTAAGGATGAAAGGCAAAGTTAACATCGGTGGGATTTGAACTTTTTAAATATAATTGTTTCTACGTTAGGCACAAGGCCAGCAATTACCCAGTGCATTACTGGTACTTTATTTTATCGACCCCGTAAGGATGAAAGGCAAAGTTAACCTTGACGGGATTTGAACTCGGAATGGCAAGGACCGTAACTCTATACGTCAAAGCATGGCGTCTTTTTAAATATAATGTAATGTGGTAGAATATTTTGATGCTACCCTGTTTGGAAAATTTATTAATCGAAGTAATGTTTTTAAACCTAAAGATCCAAGTGGTATTAGAATAATACTACAACTAGTACTAATAATTGTTTCTACTTTTGGCACAAGGCCAGCAATTATCCCAATGTATTACTGGTACTTTATTTTATCGACCCCGTAAGGATGAAAGGCAAAGTTAACATCGGCGGGATTTGAACTCAGAAAGTAAAGGGCTGTAACTCTACACTGAAAAACATGGCGTCCGACTCTCTACCGATACTGCCAATCCACCACACAACAACTACTAATAATTGTTTCTACTTTAGGCACAAGGCCAGCAATTACCCAGTGCATTACTGGTACTTTATTTTATCGACCCCGTAAGGATGAAAGGCAAAGTCAACCAGCAATTATCCCAGTGTATTACTAGTACTTTATTACACTGGGATAATAATACTAATGAGGAAGATTTCTACTGTAGGCACAAGGCCAGAAATTTTTTGGTGAAGGGGAAAGTCGATTAAATCGACCCCACTTCATTAGTGGTGATTTATTTTATCGACTCCGTAAGGATGAAAGGTAAAACTAACCTCGGCGGGATTTGATATCATAACGTAAAGAGCCGTAACTCTATGCCACCAAGCAAATTATCTGACACTCAATACAGCCAATCCAACTCATAATAATGATTTCTGATTTAGGCACAAGGCCAGCAATTTTGGGGGGAGGGGAAAAGTCGATTATATCAATACCAGTGCATTACTGGTGCTTTATTTTATCGACCCCGTAGGAATAAAAGGCAAAGCTAACCTCGGCGGGATTTGAACTTAGAACGCAAATGGCCATAACTCTACGCTGCAAAGCATGTTGTCTGATGCTAGACTGATAATGCCAATCTACCGCAATCCAGTTTATAATAATTGTTTCTACTTTCGGCACGAGGCCAGCAATTACACAGTACATTACTGGTACTTTAATTTATCGACCCGGTAAGGATGAAAGGTAAAATTAACCTCGACGGGATTTGAACTCAGACCGTAAAGGGATGTAACTATGCTAGAAAGTATGGCGTCCAACTTTCTACCGATACCTCCAATTCACCAGTTTGTAATAACAATAATTGTTTGTACTTTAACCACAAGGCCAAACGACAAGCGGTTTCCACTAAGAAAACATTAAGAACAACACAGGACAAACACGGTGTGTTAGTTTGTATATGTATGTTTGTGGGTTTGTGTCTTTTTGTGCGTTGCAATGTGGGTTTTGTGTATAAACCGGTATAACGATATTAATAATAAAAATTGTATCTATGTATGTATGTAATCCAACGAAACTATCACAAGAAGATTGCCTCATTGAAGGAAATGAGCTACTGGGAGTGGCTGAAGGATCTAAAGCTCTACTCACTACAACGAAGATATAACGACCGAGTTAGTCCACCATATTGGTAGATGATCGGGACTCCAAAGTAACAAGTTAGCGTTATTCGGACCCATTATGTAGGATTATTTTTAATTTAAACACAAACTCCTTTAAACAGATGACTTTGTACCATAGAACCAAGAACGAGTTCAGGCAGGATGCTATATATATCAAGAGTTAAACTCGAATTGGCCTGAAATTTTAAACGTTTAGGGAGAGGAAATGCCTCTGAGAACTGTTCCACGGGAAAGTTACGTACAATAATTTTGTCTATTAAGCATACTTTGAAAGCGCTACTGTATTACAACTAAACACACGCACACACACACACGCACACACACAGACACACACACACACACATACACAGACATACAAACACACGTACACACACATACACACACACATACACACACATACACACACACACACACACACGCACACACACACACTGATATTGATTATTTATGTAGAAGAGCATGAAAGTGGGAAATATTCATTTTTTTTTTCACTTACTTTCATTCTGACTGACGAATATTCGGTCCAAGACCAAGATAAAAGTAAGTAACTTGTAATTTTCCAAGTCTTTCATTAGTAATCTCGTCAAGGGCAACTAAGAAGAAAGAAATAATAGGAAAAATGGATGAAAATAACGAAGAAAGAATGGCCGCCGTGCGTTTGTTTCATCTCGTATTGACTGGAATACAGAGGCTAAAAGTGACAATGTTTAACCAAGTAATCATCAAAGGCGTTTCTGATCTCACAGAATCAAATAGATGTGAATATCCACGAAAAGAAGGAAGAAAGTCGTAAATGAATGTTGTGTTTGATTTTTACACATTCTGATGACATATTACACTTCGCCTCCTATCGACACATATATCATTATTATTTTTTTCCTTTCATAAGTATATCAAATGGACTCACCGTTATAATTATGTTCAGATTAAGGACAATATAGTTATAGAAGTAGTAATATATGTCGGTAGAGACTTATGAGGGAACTAAAGCATATATTTTCACCCAACGTAACTAATTTATAGACTTAATACATACATAGCTTCAAGGTCTTTATATATATATGGCGAATCTTCTACTTGGGTGTGTATGTGCGAATATATATATGCATACACAACTATATATACTTATATGCATACGTATACGACACATCATACACACAAACGCTGTCGCAGACTCTCTCTCTCTCTCACTATCTCTCTCTCTCTCTCTCTCTCTCTCTCACTCTCTCTCTCCCTCTCTCTCTCTCTCTCTCTCTCTCTCTCTCTCTCTCTCTCTCTCTCTCTTGTATATACATAAATATATATATGTGTTTGGGTGTGGTTAGGGTTGATTGGGCAAAGCCGGTATAAGGCAAATTAGAAATACAAGGGGGAAAAGACAAACAGAAGAAAATTAGTTTAATCGTTTACCGTATATCTCAAGATATTTCGGGATCTAATCACTTTAACTCTCTGAGATTCTTATAATTCTAGCAAGACTCCCAAGGAGTTAAGCTTTACATATTCTTTAACAGGGAGCGCGACGTATACATAACTGATATAATTCAATGAATGCTATATAGTTCATGGGGCGTATGATCTTAGCTAAGATAAAATGTGAAACGTGAGAAAGACATTACTTGCATGTATCTTCAGAATTATGTAACACTAGTAATACCTCGCTTTATAATCAGACGCATGAAAACGGAACTCTGATATTCATCAGTTTTTAATAACTTACATATGATTATCAGTTCAACAACAAAAAAAGTGATGAATGGGAAGGCATAGGATGTTAAAGAAATATAGAGAAAATGATGTCCGAACGAGTCTCCCCCACTTCCAACTAACCTACCTTCCGACTAAGATGGAGATAAGTATTAAATACGAGATGTACCGATAGCAACATGAGAAATCCATGGAAACGCCATTGATAATAACAAATTTCTAACATTACTCGTCTTCCTTATGCCCACTTCTGGTTTACTGTTCCCTAACTTCAGACAGCTATAAATCTATGCAATCGTGTAAGTGTTGATAGCAATATAAATCTGGTGCATTTCTGCATATTTCTAGTCTAAATATCTTTCTTCATATACCCATGAATATTCATGAGATCCGTCTAGCAATTGTTAGTATTATGTCTTCTATGTAAACAAATACAAGAACACGAAGGAAACATTTATCATCGCAGTGGCACTATAATAGCACATATGAAGTTTCTGTTGGTATCGAAAAAGAAATAGGTGTTCGGGAAACATTATAATATTGAACGAAAATAAAGATTTGTTCAGCGTATTTGTATGATTAATTAACGGCAGTATTTCCATTTATCAACAAACCACAGAGCCAACATTCCATCATTTCACATAGGAGTTACAGTTGCATATATCTGTCTCTATCTATCTATCTGTGTATGAATATATATATATATATATGTGTTATATATCTCGCTCTCTATATATATGTGTGTGTGTATATGTGTGTGTGTATGTGTGTGTGTGTGTATATATACACATATGTATGTGTGTGTATATATATATGTGTATATGTGAGTGAAAGAGTGTATGTGCATGTAAGTACAAAGCTATGAGCAAAAGTATGTTATAAGGGTGTGTATGTGTGTATATAGAGCAGTGAAGGGAAAAGTGGAGTGAGCATATATAGTCAGCCTAGGGAGAGTGCTCTATGTATGTTACAGAGCTATTTAATATTAAATAAATAAAAAATCTCTCCATATATATACAGAGAGTAAGAGAGAGAGAGAGAGAGAGAGAGAGAGAGAGAGAGAGAGAGAGAGATGTGTGTGTATATATATATATATGGTGGCTGCCAACTCGTTTTCGAGTACGGCCACTACTTTATATCCATGTAGGAGAACCCCTACCGATGCGCTGAACGAGTGTGAATTTTTAGTCCAGCCAGCGACTTGAAAACTCTGGTACAAACACTACACTTGTGACAATTATTGACACAGTGCTGGGCCCATGGTACCATGTGACGGCAAGTGCAGAGAGATCTCCAGATATAAAGCAATGCCTGTGCCGTGAAGCTTTTATAGTGAGCAAAGGCACTGCACAAAGCCAGTTCCACTCTCTTAACCAAGATGATATTTACCAAAAAGAAGAACAAGTCAACATCATTGGATACCATCAGGGTTGCAGGTGTTATATCAGAGTTTTCCTTCTCCTAGAATTCTGCCTTGACAAAGGCTAAGGGGTCATCTCTCCCAGTGATTTTGGATGGCCATTGACTCTTAAGAGCTCCTTTGCCCATATATATATGCAAGTTAATTTCATGTGTAGGCTGTTCCTTTAATCAAATCAAATGGAACATCCATCGATGGAACCGACGCAGTTTCTACAAGATCTCTTTCTCCCCTCTATCACTCTTTCTCCGCTCTCTCTGTCTCCCCTCTGTCTCCCCTTTATCTCTCTCCTCTCTCTCTCTCCCCTCTCTCTCTCCACTCTATCTCTCTTCCCTCTGTCTCTCTGCCATCTCTCTCTCCTCTCTATCTCTCTCCCGTATCTCTCGCTCTCCTCTCTCTCTCCTCCCCCCTCTCTCTCTCTCATCTCTCTCTCCCGTCTCACTGTCTCTCTCCCTCTCTCTCTCTCCCCTCTCTCCCCTATATATCCCGCTCCTCCATATCTCCCCTTCTCTCTACCCTCTCTCTCTTTCTCCTATATCTCTCTCCCCCCTTTCTCTCCCTGTATCTCTCTCTCTCTCTCTCTCTCTCTCTCTCTCTCTCTCTCTCTCTCTCTCTCTCTCTCTTACTCTCTGTATATATATGGAGAGATTTTTTATTTATTTAATATTAAATAGCTCTGTAACATACATAGAGCACTCTCCCTAGGCTGACTATATATGCTCACTCCACTTTTCCCTTCACTGCTCTATATACACACATACACACCCTTATAACATACTTTTGCTCATAGCTTTGTACTTACATGCACATACACTCTTTCACTCACATATACACACACATTTCTTCTTAGCTTCGTACGGATGTATCATAACGTACGTGCACAAGTATAGCTCTTTTTACAAAACGGTTTTTTTTTCCATTTGAGGTAGACGCGCTCCATCATCCAATTTTCTAAAAAATAAACCATACACAAAACGCCAGCATCAACAGTTTGCAAAAGATGTCAACATGAATGGACCTGTTATTTTTATCTAAAGACAATTTTTCCAATTCCAACTCGCCCGTCCCCTCAAACTATCTTATTTCTCATTCTTTCTTCTGATGCAGGACTATATATATATAGCATTTATAAGTGGCTGTTTACCAGTGAGTAGAACCGGTTGGTAAACAATGATGAAATAAATTAATTAAAGCACTCAACGTCGTGCAACTCATCCATCGTAGATCTGGTATCCAGTGGTTGGTGCAGGGACGGAGTAAAGTATTTATTAAAACAACAGAAGGCTGGACTGGAAAATGTACTTTACAATTTTAATTCTGGGAAAGAACTATAAATATTTCGATGGCCCTGCCCTATAAAGCGATTGTAATATACAGTATATATATATATATATATATATATATATATAAAATATTAAAAAAATAATGAATAAAACAAAGAAACAGTTCTTTATATTAAACAAAAACCAAATCTATATATATATATATATATATATATATATATATATATATTAAAATACAAATATTTATAAAATAGATGTTCTTTTGATCAATTAAATTTTATTATACATATTTCAGAGGTACAACAGTACGTCCTCATCAGACAAAATATAATGATACATGACATACCCTGTGATGTTAAATGGTTAAGATTTAATGAAGGTAGTGATTAACCTAAGAGAAAACTCAACATTTATACCCTAATAATGAGAAAATGCGAAAACGTAATAAATTCAATAGAGGATGTATGAGTAAGAAAAACGTGGCTTAATGTGACAGCTATAGAGATTTTAACATGTGGGATACTACAAATTGAGATTATCTAGGAAAACGTTTCTTGAACTATAACAGTTTATGAAGGCAACTGATCGAAGATTTAAAGAGAGGAAGAGATAAAGGGGAGTAATATATGCAGAAACAAATTTTTTCTCGTTAAAGGCTAAACGGTTAAGTTTCTAAATATTTAATTTATGTTATTTTAAGGGGGAAGAATCAAAATTTTAATTTTTTAAAAGTTGATGGTTATTTATATTTATTAATTTTATAAATTCTATAAATGTGTTAACATTTCTAAAATTCTGAATTTTATGAAGACAAAATTTAAAGGATTTACTTGGCCAGCGAAAGGAAAATTTACACTGTTGAATATTTTTTTAAATGTAATCTTTAACGAAAATTACCTATAAGAGTGTCAACATTTTCGGTATCTAAAGCTTATGAAGTACTTATTGTTAGAAATATCTAAACATTTATTTTCAAGTAGTTAGTGTAATGATTAACGCAGAATTTTCAGCCGCTTATATATGTGTGTGGAATTATGGTAATAAATTAATATTTGTTATATTATATTAAATATCTATATAAGTTCTACCTTGATGGGAGGAATAAACTCTTAATAATAAATATGCTATTGTACAATATATCTATATTTGCACAAATTATATATAGCGTTAAACCAAAACGATAATTATGTTATTATACACTATAGATATATATGCAAGAAAAATCAAAAGCTGAGATATACGTAACTAATAATATGATTATGTTATTATACAGATACACATATTTGCAAAAATAAAAATTAGATATAGAGAGATATACTAACTATTAATGAGCCAGTATACTTTTGGTAAATGATAACGAATATAAAATAATAGATTCAAATATGCTAAAGTCAAATACATTCATATATATAAAAGTGTGTAAAGGCATGAATTATTCACAATTCAAAATAAATAATCTAAAAATTTAAAATTTATTTAAAAATTAGGTATAGAGAGATATACTAAGTATTAGTGAGACAGTATACTTTTGGTAAATGATAACGATTATAATCTTATATAATAGATTCCAACATGCTAATGTTAAATATATACATATATATAAAAAGAGTGTAAACGCATTGATGATTCACAGTTCAAAATAAGGTCCATACTTTTGGTAAATGATAATGATTATAATCTTACATAATATATTCCAACATGCTAAAGTTAAATACATACATATATATAAAAAGAGTGTAAACGCATAGATGATTCACAGTTCAAAATAAGGTCCATAAAAATTTACAGGTTGGATATTTGAACTATATTTAAATCATGGATAGAAAAATATAAAGGTAGGTATATTTAAAAACATACAAAAGATAAATACATACATATTATAAATAAATAACAGAGTGTAAACACATGAATGATTCACAGTTAAAAATAAGTTCCGTAAAAATGTACAGGTTGGATATTTAAACTAAAATTAAAACTTAGATAGGAAAATAAAGATAGAGAATGATGGTATGGATCAAAGTTAATAATATTATGTTATGTATATCAATGTGTCAGCGTGTTATTGAACAAATGTCATTCATTCGAGCGTTATTCCTTCTATAGATAGTTATAAGATAAAGCAATATTAAAGGCCATTAAGGTTTTCAACTGTTGATTATTTACGTCAAAAACAAGTTTAGTGGCTTAGTGTTTTTTTTCCTGGTCTTATGGGAGGCTTGGAATGTGGACATAGCTTTATGAATGCAATTAGAGAATAATTCACTTTTTTTGTTAATTAGGGTCTCATAGTTATTAATAAGCAACAGGGTCTCCATTGTACAGAGCGCGCAGTTACTTCATATACTTGAGTTGCGGTAAATTCCGAAGTTTAGTCCAAAGAATGGAGTTTTTTAAATTCCTCTCTTTTAATGACCATATGCGCTGTGATAAAGAAGTGGATGATTTCCTCTTGGAGTTCGAAAATGAGCATTTATGGTTCGCAAATCTGGCTTTAAATGTAGAAGAAGTCGATCCTATTTAGTTGTATGTGTTGTGATCAGTTTTTTCGGTGCATTTATAAACCAAATTACTATCTAGACAATTATTTTGCAGAGAGCAATCAGTTTTATTTCTACAATTACATTTTGGTTTAGTATCATTTATGTTAACGCTAATATTAAGATCATTATGCTGATTCTCTTTTAGAATTTTAGTGTTTAATTTAGCAATATTTTGGGCTATATTCATAGTTGTAGAATACGACAATTTAATGGTGTGTCTATTAAAAATAGAATTGTATTTATGTTGAGTAGGGAAAGAGGTGTGTAAAGTATTATAGAATAGTTTTGCAATTGGTGTTCTAACTGCAACTGAAGCAGGGGCGGCGAACCATATGACTGATTTAGTTCTAGTTCATTTCCTCAATTTGTTTGGCGTATGGGTGTTTGAATTATAATTATTAGTATTTCGTTTATATATGTTATTATTTTTATCAGGATTAAGACTTGGATTATTATTATCTACATATTCTATATTATTCTCATATACTGCTATTTTTAACGCGTTGTTGTAGTTTTCAGCATTTTCGTCAAATATAGCTTTATTGGCTGATATTTTATTAATGCGCTTTTGCACATTATTTACTATAGCTTTTTTTTTACAGATTTAGGGTGATTGGAATGGTTAGTAACATAGTTTAAGTTTTCATTGGGCTTATGAAAAGGGTAATAAAAGCCAGTGTTTAAGTTAAAGGTAACGTCTAGGAAATTAACTATTTTGGTACCGTTTTCTACTTCTAACTTAAGGTCATACATTTTAAAGAATTCTATTATACTTTTCTTTACTCTATTTAGTTCTATATTATTGTGTTTGACCACCGTAAATAAAACGTTGTCCCTATATAAACCACCGGTAATCTCCGGCAGTTTTCTATTTATCATATTTAATATGAAAATTCCCAGAAGATCTGTGATTTGCGCAGAATCGGATGCCCCCTTAGTGAAATCAAAGTTTCTATCTCTATCTGAGCGGGTCCAATATTCATTGTTGAAGTTAATAAGAGTTCTTCTGGCTGTTAGTATGATATCAATTTAATCCGTGGTTAGATCAGTATGCTTATTAGCATATGAAAGAGCCTTATATAGTAGGTTAGGTGTTGTGGAAGAATAGTAGCTTGTTATGTCCATCTGGATGAATCTATGGTTTTTCTTATCATCTATATTCCTGTACCATTCAATGACTTCATTTGTATCTTTCCACAATCTCAAATTAGATCTCAATTTAAGAGTGGGAAATATTCTATCTATGATGTTTTTTACTGATTACTCCAATATCCGATTTGGATGGAGCAATCAATCTAACTGGCATATCTTCCTCAAAGTTTATGTTGTGATCCTTTAAGTTAATCCTCGGCTGACTAGGTATAAATGGCGCGGTTCTTCCTTCTATTCCTAAATTGGTAATTAATTTATAGGCATCTTCGTTAATTTCAGTAAGATGAGCCGGGGCTTTTTTAAAATAATTTTTCCTAAGTTCCTTTAAAATCAAATTGTTATATTCATCTTTGTTTATCCCATATAAATTATTAGTTTTGTCCGATTTAACCAATATTTTGTAAACTTTTTTTATTTCCGTGTTTTTTTCTTTTAGACTTCTAAGGTATTGGTGACCTATATATGGGTTTTCCTAAATTTAATTTTTTTAATTATACCGAGCATTTCTGTTTCAAAATCCTCCAGGAGTTTGTTGTATGGAGGATTCTTTCTTGATTAAATAGAGATTCAAAATGAGTGTTGTTGGTTTTTCTTTCAGCATCTTTATTTTCGAAATTAAATGCTCGCCATCTCAATTTTCTAATAAAAGAGTTTGTCTGTTCGATAGTTTTCCTCGTGTATTCTTCATTTGAAGGTATGGTTATATCTTTGAGGGAAGTCGGGAAGTTTAAGAAATCCATATTTCTTGAATATGCAATCTATTGTATAGAAAAGCGCTCAACCAGTTGGGAGCAGTATATATATTAAAGAACTCCAAGATGAGTATATATCAAAGAACTCCAAGAGAAAATCATCCACTTCTTTATCACAGCTCATATGGTCATTAAAAGAGAGGAATTTAAAACACTCCATTTTTTGGACTAAACTTCGGAATTTACCGCAACTCAAGTATATGAAGTAACTGCGCGCTCTGTACAATGGAGACCCTGTTGCTTATTAATAACTATGAGATCCTAATTAACAAAAAAAGTGAATTATTCTCTAATTGCCTTCATAAAGCTACGTCTACATTCCAAGCCTCCCATAAGACCAGGAAAAAAAACACTAAGCCACTAAACTTGGTTTTTAGACGTAAATAATCAGCAGTTGAAAACCTTAATGGCCTTTAATATTGCTTTATATTATAACTATCTATAGAAGGAATAACGCTCGAATTAATTACACTTGTTCAATAACACGCTGACACGTTCATATACATAACATATTATTAACTTTGATCCATACCGTTATTTCTCTATCTTTATTTTCCTATCTAAGTTTTAATTTTAGTTTAAATATCCAACCTGTACATTTTTACGGAACTTATTTTTAACTGTGAATCATTCATGTGTTTACACTCATTTATTTATTCATAATATGTATGTATTTATATTTTGTAAGTTTTTAAATATACCTAACTTTATATTTTTCTATCCATGAATTAAATATAGTTCAAATATCCAACCTGTACATTTTTATGGATCATATTTTGAACTGTGAATCATCCATGCGTTTACACTCTTTTTATATATATGCATGTATTTAACTTTAACATGTTGAAATCTATTATATAATATTATAATCGTTATCATTTACCAAAAGTATACTGTCTCACTAATACTTAGCATATCTCGCTATACCTAATTTTTAGATAATTTTTAAATTTTTAGATTATTTATTTTGAATTGTGCATAATTCATGCCTTTACACTCTTTTATATATATGAATGTATTTGACGTTAGCATATTTGAATCTATTATTTTATAAGTATACTGGCTCATTAATAGTTAGTATATCTCTTTATATATAATTTTTATTTTTGAAAATATGTGTATCTGTATAATAACATAATCATATTATTAGTTACGTATATCTCAGCTTTTGATTTTTCTTGCATATATATCTATAGTGTATAATAACATAATTACCGTTTTGGTTTAACGCTATATATAGTTTGTGCAAATATATAGTGTGTGCAAATATAGATATATTTTACAATAGCATATTTATTATTTAGATGTTATTCCTCTCATGAAGGTAGAACTTATATACAGATTTAATATGATATAACAAATATTAATTTATTACCATAATTCCACACACATATATATATGTGGCTGAAAACTCTGCGTTAATCATTACACTAACTACTTGAAAATAAATGTTTAGATATTTCTAACAATAAGTACTTCATCAGCTTTACATACCGAAAATGTTGACATTCTTATAGGTAATTTTCGTTAAAGATTACATTTAAGAAATATTCAACAGTGTAAATTTTCCTTTCGCTGGTCAAGTTAAATGTTTAAATGTTTAAATGTTGTCTTCATAACATTCAGAATTTTAGAAATGTTAACACATTTATAGAATTTATAAAATTAATAAATATAAATAACCATCAACTTTTAAAAAACTTAAAATTTTGATTCTTCACTCTTAAAATAACATAAATTAAATATTTTGAAACTTAACCGTTTAGCCTTTCAAATTGTTTCTGCATATATTACTCTCTTTATCTCTCCCTCTCTTTAAATCTTCGATCAGTTGCCTTCATAAACTGTTATAGTTCAAGAAACGTTTTCCTAGATAATCTCAATTTGTAGTATCCCACATGTTAAAATCTCTATAACTGTCACATTAAGCAACGTTTTTCTCTCTCATACATCCTCTATTGAATTTATTACGTTTTCGCATGTTCTCATTATTAGGGTATAAATGTTGAGTTTTCTCTTAGATTAATCACTACCTTCATTAAATATTAATCATTTAACATATCATGGTATGTCATGTATCATTATATTTTGTCTGATGAGGACGTACTGTTGTACCTCTGAAATATGTATAATAAAATTTAATTGATCAAAAGAACATCTATTTTATTAATATTTGTATTTTAAAATTAATAACTCTTGAAAAATATTTTTTACTGTAGAATGCTTCCAATCTACTGTAAAACTCATTCTTTGATGTACTCATTGAATCTTGTTTAACTCTTTAATATATATATGTATATATATATATATTAAAGAGTTATATATATATATATAATTATAATTATAATATATATATATATATAATTGTTTCTACTTTTGGCACAAGGCCAGCAATTACCCAGTACATTACTGGTACTTTATTTTATCGACCCTATATATGTGTGTGTGTATATATATAGTATGGGTATGTATGGTCCCGTAACTCTTGATAGAAGTAGAGGCATCGTACTGAGACACGGTGTTTTAGGGCCATTTTAAGCCTGACGGAGCCCATCCTCTTCCGGCCTGATACAGCAGATTTCTTTCTGAGATAGAAAGTGAGACAGAGGAAATGAGAAAGAGATATAGAGGAAGGATCGACCCCAGTACTAGACTGGTGCTTTTTCTTATTGACCTCGAAAGGATAAAAGGAAAAGTTGACTTCGGCGGGATTTGAACTCAGAGAACCGGAACGATTACCATAAAGCTTTCTAACCGGCGTTCTAATGACTGCCAATTCGCCGCCTATATATGCACAAGATTTAGCCTTTAATGCATACCCTCACTTGCAATTGCATGATATACGCACACATCTACCATTCACCAGAGACATACAACGTAACGTGGTTTTAGAATGGGGGGGGTGCCTGTGTGCTTCTTATCTTTTGTTCATGCGGCTGCATTTTCGTAGTATACAATGCCGAGACAGTGGGGAGCGGCCGTCGGTGTTGAATGTGACCAAAGATTTACTCGCCTCCATGATCACACACACATACACATATACACACACACACAGACATATCCACACACGTGCGCGCGTGTGTATGTATGTGTTTGTGTATTGAACAATGAAAATAATGTCAGAGATAGGTGGATAATTAATTGATTGGTTTTTTTATCGTTTCAGAGGGTTGATTGATCATGGTAGATCGATATATCGTCTTGCGGGTAGTGGCCACATCGCGGTTACGTTGCTATATTTTCTACTTACGAAATACCTTGGTTTACCACTTAGTTTACCACTGGATAAAACTAGTCATTCCGTATAGTCAACCGTGATGTAATAATATGAAAAGCACTCGACGCAACCAGGCATTGAAATGTGCATAGTGTTTGCTATAATAAATCTTTGAAGGAATTTCAACAGTCCAGCCTCGTGTCATTTTACTCAATATATATATATGTATATATAATATAAGATCAAAAGATGGTTAAAGGAGTTCCATATATTTTATTATGCGCATTTCAAAAACAAACATCATCATGCAATAATATTTGTGTTTTCATCAGATAAAATAGGAGAACATGATATGAAGGCTAAAAAACACTTGTGGATAGTGCAGTTTTAAATCAACATATGAAAAGTGGTTTTAGATTGATGTGTGATATTGGGGAAAATATTTTATTTAGAGAGGGGGGGGGGGGATGAAAAGGGAAGGAGATGAGAGGGAGAGATGGGTGATAGAGAGAAAGAGATAGTTTTTTATAACTGAGAGGAGATATATTTTTTACATAGAGAGGTTGAAAACCGTTGGAAGATACTGTATAAATTAAAAATTTTGAAAATTAACGAAGGGAGGATATGTGCGAGGAAAAAATATTTTATTTAGGGAGGGGGGGTGGAAAGGATGAAAAAAAGGGGGAGGAGATGAGAGTGAAGGTGGAGAGGGAGAGATGGGTGATAGAGAGAAAGAGATAGTTTTTATAACTGAGAAAAAGATATATTGTTTTAATATAGAGAGGTTGGGAACCGTTGGAAGATAATGTATAAATTAAAGGAATTTGAAAAATAACGAAGGGAAATTATGTATGAAGATAGAGAGAAAAAAATAATAATTGTGGGTGAATATTCTAACGTCAAAAAAAGAAATGTATGTATTGTGGCAATTTCAAAATTAGCGAAGAGAAAAATTGTTAAGGTTTGTGTGTAGAGGGATTTGAGAAAAATAATGTGAAGTTAAAGTTTGTATATTGATTGAATTGATAATATGTGCGAATAAAGAGTTAATATGTATTAAAAATGAGTTCGTTGATGGGGAGAAAAAAATAATAATAAATTAAGGATGAAATTGAGATTAAAAAGATTTATGATAGAGAGAAAAAATAATAATGATTGCGGAAGAATATTCTAATGTCAAAACAAATGTTATGATTTTACAAGAAGATAGAATGAGGGTAATGAGTAAACGAGTATTATAGAGTGTATAATGCCCTTTAAAGTAAGGTAGATGGGTATATTTTAAAGAGGTGTATGTATATGTGCCTTTGAGAAAAGATTCTAAATTGATAAAGAATTGAATATTAACTGTATACTTTGTGAAAAGTTCTATGGAATTTATGCAGGCAGATAGAAAACAAATCTGTACGTCTATTTATTATAGAATCTATATCTCCTCTCAGTTATAAAAACTATCTCTTTCTCTCTATCACCCATCTCTCCCTCTCATCTCCTCCCCTTTTTCATCCTTTCCACCCCCCCTCTCTAAATAAAATATTTTTCCCAATATCACACATCAATCTAAAACCACTTTTCATATGTTGATTTAAAACTGCACTATCCACAAGTGTTTTTTAGCCTTCATATCATGTTCTCCTGTTTTATCTGATGAAAACACAAATATTATTGCATGATGATGTTTGTTTTTGAAATGCGCATAATAAAATACATGGAACTCCTTTAACCATCTTTTGATCTTATATTATGTATACTCCAGTCCTACAAACTGTAGAGTGCTTCTTATCCGATATCTGCATTGCTTTATTGTACTACAATAAAACTCACCTCCTATATATATATATATATAGTTAGTTCTTTTAAGTTTGTATTTGAAAGATACAAATACAAACTTAAAAGAACTAACACTGCTCTCTCAGAACTCATATGGTCCTTAAAAGACAAAAACATTAAATATACCATCTTTTGGAAGAAGATTTCTTCTGCATCCTCATACTTGAACAGCTCTCTATCTAAAATCTGTAATCTCTGCCTAAATGGAAAATTTACCATTATCTCTAACCTAGATTCTATAATAAATAGACGCTCAGATCTGTTTTCTATCTGCCTGCATAAATTCCATAGAACTTTTCACAAAGTATACAGTTAATATTCAATTCTTTATCAATTTAGAATCTTTTCTCAAAGGCACATATACATACACCTCTTTAAAATCTACCCATCTACCTTACTTTAAAGGGCATTATACACTCTATAATACTCGTTTACTCATTACCCTCATTCTATCTTCTTGTAAAATCATAACATTTGTTTTGACATTAGAATA
Organism: Eledone cirrhosa; assembly: GCA_964016885.1. NCBI lineage: Eukaryota > Metazoa > Mollusca > Cephalopoda > Octopoda > Eledonidae > Eledone > Eledone cirrhosa. Next base: position 212,281,150 of record OZ024741.1, on the reverse strand, counting down.
TTCTTCCGCAATCATTATTATTTTTTCTCTCTATCATAAATCTTTTTAATCTCAATTTCATCCTTAATTTATTATTATTTTTTTCTCCCCATCAACGAACTCATTTTTAATACATATTAACTCTTTATTCGCACATATTATCAATTCAATCAATATACAAACTTTAACTTCACATTATTTTTCTCAAATCCCTCTACACACAAACCTTAACAATTTTTCTCTTCGCTAATTTTGAAATTGCCACAATACATACATTTCTTTTTTTGACGTTAGAATATTCACCCACAATTATTATTTTTTTCTCTCTATCTTCATACATAATTTCCCTTCGTTATTTTTCAAATTCCTTTAATTTATACATTATCTTCCAACGGTTCCCAACCTCTCTATATTAAAACAATATATCTTTTTCTCAGTTATAAAAACTATCTCTTTCTCTCTATCACCCATCTCTCCCTCTCCACCTTCACTCTCATCTCCTCCCCCTTTTTTCATCCTTTCCACCCCCCCCCCTCCCTAAATAAAATACTTTTTCCTCGCACATATCCTCCCTTCGTTAATTTTCAAAATTTTTAATTTATACAGTATCTTCCAACGGTTTTCAACCTCTCTATGTAAAAAATATATCTCCTCTCAGTTATAAAAACTATCTCTTTCTCTCTATCACCCATCTCTCCCTCTCATCTCCTTCCCTTTTCATCCTTTCCCCCCCTCTCTAAATAAAATATTTTTCCCAATATCACACATCAATCTAAAACCACTTTTCATATGTTGATTTAAAACTGCACTATCCACAAGTGTTTTTTAGCCTTCATATCATGTTCTCCTATTTTATCTGATGAAAACACAAATATTATTGCATGATGATGTTTGTTTTTGAAATGCGCATAATAAAATATATGGAACTCCTTTAACCATCTTTTGATCTTATATTATGCATACTCCATTCCCACAAACTGTAGAGTGCTTCTTATCCGATATCTGCATTGCTTTATTGTACTACAATAAAACTCACCTCCTACATATATGTATATATATATATATATATACATTCTTGGCTATTTGTCTCATAAAGTTCGCCTTTAGTGAGTCAGTAAAATAATTTTAGTTAAAGCTGTTGGTTTATATATATATGTTCGTTATATACAATAATATGTTCGTTATATACAATAATAATTGTTTCTACTTTAGGCACAAGGCCAGCAATTACCCAGTGCATTACTGGAATAATAATGACCATATTTATATTGTATATTTTTTCTATTTGTCTTGACATTACCAGGAACGAATAATCACTATTCATGTACGTAACTATTTTTAATTTACTTTCTGGGTGTTTTCATATTACAATATTATCATTGGAAAAAAAAAATTAAATTAAAAAAAAAAATTAAATTAAGAAAAAAAATTAAATTAAAACAAAATATATATGTATATATATATATATATATATATATATTGCTTCTTTGGGTACAGATTAAAACGCATTGTTGTCTGTACTTTACGCCTTCAGATAACTTTTTCGGAAACCATAGAACTGGTAAGGATATGAAAATGAGAAGAAAACAAAAAAGAAAAGACGTTTTCTGGAAAGTTGAAATTAATTAAACTTTTTGCTGTTAAGAGATAGTGGGAAAAAATTGGAAAAGAAAAATGTCTCTAGATATTTTCAAATAATTCTTTTGCAGCAGTTGAAGCTTGAGTTTCTAAAGTTAGATGCAATTCTATCAATCGTAGACATAAGGAGAATGAATGTTCTATCTATTACATCTGTGCTGGAATATAGTTCATTTATATGATGGATGTATACATGTAAATTCCGTCGGTTTTGACGATGAGCGTACAATTCAACTGCAGATGTAATTGCTTCAGCTCTGACACGCAATCACAAATCAAGATGATTTGATTCGGAGAACAAAAATGTATGTATGTATGTATAATTGTATAGATATATATACAACTCACCATATATATATATATATATATATATATATATATATATATATATATATATATATATATATATATATATATATATATATATATATATATATATATATATATATATTTATATATATATACACAGAGGTATCCACT
>OZ024741.1:212261553-212266553 GCA_964016885.1 Eledone cirrhosa | reverse complement strand
TGTTACATAGTCTAGTGATTCTACGTCACATGTTACATAGTCTAGTGACTCTACATGTCACATGTTACATAGTCTAGTAACTCTACACTTCTACATGTTACATAGTCTAGTGACACTACATGTCACATATTACATAGTCTAGTGACTCTACACTTCTACCTGTTACATAGTCTTATAACTCTATTCTTCAGCATGTTAGCATAACATAGCAACCCTACACTTCGAAGTATTTTCATAACATAGCATGTTACTACATGTTACATAGACTATTGACTCTTCACTTCTACATGTTTACATAACATAGTAACTCTGCGTTTCTACATGTTACATAGTCTTGCGACTCTACACTTCTACATGTCTACATAGGATAGCAACTCTGCGTTTCTACATGTTACATAGTCAGGTGACTCTACACATCTACATGTTTATGTAACAGAGGACAACTGCATTTCTACATGTTGCATAGTATAATGACTCTACTTCTACATGTTTAAATGGTATAATGATTATACATTTGTACATGGTCACATAGCATTGCACCTCTACAATTTTACATGTTTACATAACAACACATTTCTACCTGTTTACATAGCATAGTAACTCTATAATTATACATGTTTACACAGTGATAGTAACACTGTGTTTCTACATGTTTACACAGTGATAGTAACACACTGTTACTACATGTTTACACAATGATAGTAACACACTGTTACTACATGTTTACACAGCGACAGTAACACTGTTACTACATGTTTACACAGCGATAGTAACACTATGTTTCTACATGTTTACATAGTGATAGTAACACTACGTTCCTACATGTTTATACAGTAATAGTAACACTGCTTCTACATGTTTACACGGCGATAGTAACAATATGTTACTACATGTTTACACGGCAATAATAACACTATGTTTCTACATGTTTACACAGCAATAGTAACACTACGTTTCTACATGTATACATAGCAGAGTAACTCTATAATTATACATGTTTACCTAACTTTACACTGTTTCTACATGGTATAGTAATTCAACAATTACCTACACATTGATAGTAACACATTTCTACACGTTTACCTATATGAACACTACATTTCTACATGTTTATATAGCGTAGTAACACTACATTTCCACATGTTTATATAGCATAGCAACTCAACATTTCTACATGTTAACGTTACTTAGTAGCTCTACAGATCTACATTTCCACAGTCTTAATGAAACATCTCTACATGTTGCCTTAGTCACAAATAACTCTACATTTCTACATGTTTACATAACCATTCTACCGAGATGCTTTTACATGGTAACGCAATATAGCTATATTTCTACATGTTTAGATAGCCATGGTAACAAAATGTTTCTACATGTTTACATAACATACCTACATTTTTAGCTACAATTATACATGTTTACATAGTCATTGTAACAAAATGTTTCTACATGTCTACATACCTAAGTTTGTAGCTACAATTCTACAAGTTTACATAGCCATTGTAACAAAATATTTCTACATGTCTACATACCTACATTTGTAGCGACAATGCTACATGTTTACATAGTCATTGTAACAAAATGTTTCTACATGTTTACAGAATACACCTACATTTGTAGCTACAATTCTACATGTTTACATAGTCATTGTAACAAAATGTTTTTACATGTTTACATAACACACCTACATTTGTAGCTACAATTCTACATGTTTACATAGTCATTGCAACAAAATGTTGCTACATGGTGACATAACCATTTTAACGAGATGTTTATACATGTGGCTTGACATAGTTACATCTCTACATGTTTACATATAATGCTTCTTCTACATTTGTAAACAATTACATTTCGATAACTATACATATATACATAACCATAGTAACTATACAATTATACACTTTAATATGCATTATGGAAGCAATTAAATTATATTACGTAAAGGTTTGCTGAGAATTAGAAAAAGGAAACTGGACGCCAGGGGAGTAAAGAATCGACATTTTTCATTTAATATTTGTTTTGTTTTTATTTCTATTATATTTGTTTTCCGTTTATTCCTTTTATATTTGTTGGCATCAGAACCTTTTGAATTCACAATTTAATTTGCCAATACAGACGTTTTGTTTCAACTGTAATATATCGATTCTAATACCCAATATAACATCTAATAGTTTTATATTCACCATTATTTTTTGTAATGCCTAACACTTGATATTCCCTATCAATATTCCATCATCGATTGGTATTCAATTGTTATACACCAACAATAACAACAACAGCATCAACAACGAATGAATTTACATCAAACATTAAAAATAATCCATCAGAATCAACACTATAAAATATGCCAGATTAGAAATATTTGAATAAGAATCGTTGCAAAGGATATATATTTCTAAAAGAGTGTGATGGTACAAACTGTTTGAATAAACAACGTTGGCCTATCAAACATCAGAATTGAAAAAGATCTTACATAAGAACTACAGCCGCAAAGGAAAAGACAGGTTTGTTTTGTGTTGTTATTGGTTAGAGATAAATTCCTCATCGTTATTTATGCTGAAATGCGTATAATAATAACTGCACAACCTTTTTGTCCGCCTGACACATACATGAACGATAAAATCTGTCAAAATGTTTTTTTCTTTATTATCATCTACACTCGTTGAATACGAATGTAAAACAAAAAATGGAGTGGGAAGGGGTAAATGTGCTGAATGTTTTAGAAGAATACTCTTCGAAAGGATTTGTCAAGAGTCTTATCCTGTTTATATCTGCAAGCATATAAAATATATATATATATATATATATATATAGAGAGAGAGAGAGAGAGAGAAGTGGTTACACAACAGTTAGTTCACCATACCGAGAACAATTGTTTCACCTTCGCGGATCTTCAGCTCGGGATGTGTATGGTTATAGGAACAGGAAGGACAACCGTCACTTCACACAGGCAATACTAGACTGCGTGCGGGAGGTGTAAGGGAGATAACTGCGAAAGTCCGGAAAGTTTTTAGGTTGAAAATAAAATTAAAAAATTAAAAAATAAAATTACAAAGAATCAGTCCGGAGCCTTGTAGTTATGCAATAGATGTTTGGTGACGTGTGGACAACGTGTGAAAAATTCACTACTCGTGTTTAGGCAATCACTAATGCGTAATCTCTTTAGGATAGTTATTCGTTCGTCAATACATAAGCCACACGTCGGATTTCCCCTTGCGTATAGCTTGGACTTAGTGATGGCTTTCCATTGAATGGAGTAGCCTATACTTGGGTCCTTGAGAGACCATACGTGACTCGCGAGTTTCGTGGATGAACGTCTGTCCGGGCATCTGAAGGTAGACTGGTGGTTCAGGAAACGCTCCTCGAATCGGCCCTCCGCCATGCCCACATAGGATTTGACCTCCTATAGTTCGTTTGGTCGGTTGGAAGTGACCACAGCTTCATAGATTACAGCTGGTGTGTTGCATTGCTGTTGAAGAGGGCAAGCTTCAGTCTTACGGCAAGAGCACCCTGGTAGGGTGTTGCTCCTAGGGCTGCTGGTGATGTGGGCCTTTATGTTCTTAGTGCAGGAGTATCCTTGTTTAACTTTGTGTCGGTTAAAGATGGAGCGGTATTTATGACCTATGGGGAAGTGTATATCTAAGAGGGCTAGACATGTTTTTCCTACATTGGTTTTAACGTTGAGTGAGAAGGGAGGATAGAACCAGATAGTTTGTCTATTGATGCGCTTACTTTTCTTAATAGTGTTGGTGCTAGTGGGAGAGTAGGTGATAGGTTGTGAGAAGCCGCTGTTAGCCAACGCCGTGTTATAGTAGGGTGCCGCCCTGTCAAAGATAGCCTTATTAGAGGAGACGTTTGAGATTCTAGTACTGATATTCTTAACGAAGTTTCTAAAAACAGTGGGAGGGTGGCATGAGTCCTTGTGAATGTAATTAAGTTTCTCGTTTAGCTTATGGAAGGGTCTGTGGGTGTATGTGCGAAGGTCTAAATTAATCTCTAAGAAATCTACGCTAGAGAGGTTGGTGGCTACTGATATCCTAAGCCCTAACTCATTGAAGGTAGAAGCTAAGTCTTTTTAAGCGTAGATTTCTTAGACATTAATTTAGACCTTCGCACACACACTCACAGACCCTTCCATAAGCTAAACGAGAACCTTAATTTCATTCACAAGGACTCATGCCACCCTCCAACTGTTTTATATATATATAACGAAGGAAATGTGGTAAGGAACCAGGTGGACCATAACGCACCAGAGTACTCGATACAGTGGGTAGTAGGGTGGGTAATAGGAAAAGAGTCAGAACCCCAGTCCAGAAATAGCTGTCAAAATGGCTTGAGCTCTGCCGTCCGGGTTCTGACTCTTTTCCTATTACCCACCCTACTACCCAAAGTATCGAGTACTCTGGTGCGTTATGGTTCACCTGGTTCCTTACCACACTTCCTTCGTTATATATATATATATATATATATATATATATATATATATATATATATATATATATATATATATATATATATATATATATATATATATATATATATATATATATATATATATCTCAATTTCATCCCCAAAGTAATCTTTTAATTCAAAGTATTCTTTCCTTTCAAAACATAAGTCTGCACTCCTCTATCCCTAAATTAAATTTCTACTACTACTATTCTATAAACTTGACCTCTTTCTACTTTTCTATTGGTCAATTCAAAACCTGTTCCCAAACAGACCTATTATATTAAATCTTTGATGGTTTTTTTTTTCAATAAACAAATCTCATTATTTCTGAAGACAGCATATATATGTGAAGGTATGTATATTTCCTCTGATAGTTTGTAATATTTTACATACCATCACACATATATATCCTAGAAACGATCATAAAATGATGAATTTTTTAATATAAGGGACTTGTTCTTTGTTTTTATTCATTGTTTTTATTAATTTATATATATATATGTATATATATATATATATATGTATATATATATATATATATATATAT
>OZ024741.1:212224053-212254053 GCA_964016885.1 Eledone cirrhosa | reverse complement strand
CATCGTTGCTCATTTGTTCAACACTGACAAAGGAACGCTGTACTAGTTTCAAGCTTATTAGCTATCGTCAGCAACGTATACCTTCCTGCCAGATGATTGAACGTCTAAAAGTATATACTTTCCCTATGCATATCAACGGCTGAGCAGCCTAATTTGCATATCGAGTGAGATAATCGGCCGGGCGCACCTTTCAATCATCTGGCAGGAAGGTATACGTTGCTGACGATAGCTAATAAGCGTGAAACTAGTACAGCGTTCCTTTGTCAGTGTTGAACAAATGAGCAACGATGGTTGCTAGACACTGTACGGCTTCATTCGGGATGTTTGTTTACAAACACACAGAGCATTATAATAAATGTTCGGTGAATCGATACGTACATATATATATGTGTGCATGTATGTATATATATATATACATACTACTGTACGTCTGTATACATATATGTATGTACGTATACATACTTATGTTTAAGTAACAGCCGTACTAAGAGTGAGAAATGATATTTCGTTTCATTTTTTCCGTTTATATATATATATATATATAGATAGATATATTCAACAAACAATTCTGTTAAAGGTTGTTAAAGAAACTGAATATGTCCCAGTCCTGTAATATATTATTCTAACGCATTGTGAAGATAGAATGTTGTTAGGAAGAAAACTGAAAAGAGGCCTTGGGAAATATTCGAGATATTATGATGAATATCAAATATGATTGAAATTTTAACATATTTTCAGTCGTATGTTTGATATATTGAGATTCAACTGGGGAGTTACTGATACAGTAAAGTCAAATATATATCAAACCTGTGCTTGCTGAATTATTGAATACATGTTTCTCTGAGTTGCATGAAAATATATATATATATATATGGAAAAGAATGAAACGAAATTTCATTTCTCGCTCTTAGTCGGCTGATACCTAAATATAAGTATTTATACGTACATACATATATGTGTACAGACGTACAGTAGTATGTATATACATACATGCACACATATATATATATGTAAGTATGGGTTTAAGGAACATTTATTGCAATGTTCGGTTTGTTTGTAAACAAACAGCCCGAATTAAGCCGTACAGTGCTCGGCAACCATCGTCGCCCGTTTGATCAACACTGACACAGGAACGATGTACTAGTTTCAAGCTTATTAGCTATCATCAGCATCGTATACCTTTCTGTCAGATGATTGAACGTCTGAAAGTATATACTTTCCTTATGCATATTAACGGATGAGCAGCCTAATTTGCATATCGAGTGGGTTAGTCGGCCGGGCCCACCGAAGACGATAAATGGAAAAGAATGAAACGAGATTTCATTTCTCAATCTTAGTACGGCTAAGAAATGAAATTTCGTTTCATTCTTTTCCATTTTCCTTTCTTCACCAGAAGCAAGGAGGACAATCATCGATGCATTTCAAACTTATATGGTTCTCATCGGGACGATCCCTCCCACTCTTCCCACTGCTGGACTTGAAATCAGGCAAGAATATATGGTTTTCTCGTCTGTTTAAATGAGTTAAATAATCTCATTTGCATATGAAGCTGCATAAGTTGGATCAAGTTTCGAACTGTATCGATCTGGCCCGACTCTGGAATCAAATGTTCGTCGGACCTCTGCTGTGGTAATGACAGAATAAACCTGTAAAGCTACTCAATAAACGAGCGCCACTACTCAATAAACGTAAGGAAGGTAAAACACATCGTCCTGTTTTTATTATTAGTATTATTATTATTATTATTATTATTATTATTATTATTACAGTTGCATTTATCTTGCTTTATGTTCATACGAGTTATCACCAAATCATATCCAGTGACCTCATGAGACAACAAGGTCAGCCATGTTCAAGAAAGAACATACATATACACACATGCATCTTTAGGTATTTAGACTTGTGATGTAGTTATATTGACAGAATCTTCCTTAGTATATGGGCAGTTCCAATTAGTACTATCTTTGTATTTCTCCTATACGCGGGTTTACTGGGATTTGCGATATGTAATCATTAGACCCGTTAGGTATCATTCCTAGAGCGCCTACAACCACTGGTATTGTTTTAGTTCTCAATTTCCACATTTTCCCAATTCTATCTCCAGGTCCTTATACTTGCTCAATTTTTCAAATGTTTTTATAGATACATTCTTGTCTATTAGAACGGACATATCAATTAGAAGGCATACCCTCTTTTTAAAGTCCTTCAGTATTATATCAGGTCTATTTGCATCTATGTTTTGGTCTGTTTGGATGCTAAAGTTCCACAAGAGATGTGATCTTCTTCAAGTATGGGAGGTGGTTGATGCTACCACCAATTCTTTTGATGGGGCAGGTCAAAATGCTTACACATTATCCAATGTATGTATTGTGCAGCTCTGTCATGCCTGTTTAGCTATTCGGTTGGAGCTATAGGACTGCTCATTGAAATTATATGATCAATGCTCTCAGGTTGTTTTTTTACATACACGGCATAATGGGTTACATCCATTCTTTTATTATGTTGGCTTGGTAATTTTTTGTTGGCAGACACTGATCTTGTGCTGTATAATCAGTCCTTCAGTCTCCGATTTCAGTCCAGAGGATGTCAACCAGTGATGGGTTAAAGTTTTGTCAACATCAGGATTGTTAGCTCTTTCTGGGTATTTTCCATACAGAGGCTTTTCTTGCCATTTCTTAGCCAGTTTCTGTAGCAGTTCTTTCTTTGCAGTTACTTTTACCTGCTTTGCTTTTTCTGTGTATACCATTTCAGCAATAAATGAGACTTCTGGAATTTGTAGTCCATTACTTTATCTTTGTGCATCTTTTGTAATGGAGTATGATCTTTTGATGCTTTCGTGTTTCGAGTTTAATCATCCAATCATGTGATTCCCTTAGATATGTAGATAATCCAATTGTTGCAGTTTTCAACGCAATAACTAACTGGAATAACCCACGACCTTCTTATTTCATAGAGAGATATATATCTGTATATATCTGTATCTGCCTTAGGGTGATGCATTCTGTGCATGGTTAAGAATTTTCTACTTTTTGTATCGAGCCTACGGATTTCTGTGCTTGACCAGTTGATGACATTGTAACTGTAGGTTACTATTGGTATGGCAAGCGTGTTCTTGGCATCGATCCTATTCCTTGCATTCAATTCCGTTCTTAAGATTGCTCTTACTTTGCGGTAACATTCCTTCCTTATCCTATCCCTCATTGTCGAGTGATTGTTTCCGTCTCCTTCACAAACACCTAGATATTTGTAAGTTTCCTCTTGATCAAGTTCTCTTATCACATTCCCCCGATCAAGATTAATGTCTGAACTTTTCAGCAGCTTTCCTCTGGTGAACGTTGCTTTGGCGCATTTATCTCGTCCAAACTCCATTTTAATGTCATCACTGAACTGCTTCACAGTGGATAATAGCCCTTGCAATTGTTCATCATTAATTGCAAATAGTTTCAGGTCATCCTTGTAGAACTAATTAATGGTTTTGTCATAGACTTTATATCCATGTTTTGTTTCATTGAGCATTTTACTTAATGGTATAAGTGCGATGCAGAATAAAATAAAAGTGGTGATAAAGAGTCACCCTGAAAAATCCAGAATTAATATTAACTTCTCCAGCTTCTAGTGATTTTTTCTTACTATTCAAAAGGAGTGTCGTTTTCCATGTCTTCATACTGAATGACAGGAACCTCCTGACAATAGGAGATATTTTGAAAATCTCTAAACATTTTTTAATCCAACTGTGTGGCAAACTATCGAATGCTTTTTTATAATCTATCCAAGCAATTGATAGATTTTTGTGTCTATTATGAGAATCTTCCAGTATCATTTTGTTAACCAAAAGCTGATCCTTACAGCCATATGAGCCTCGTTTTCACCCTTTCTGCTCATTGGGAAATAGGTCATTTGTTATCAGGTGGTCATATGTATATTCAGTTAGGACTGATGTTAAAATATTATACATTGTGGTCAAGCAAGTTATCGGTCTGTAATGTTTGGGATTGTTTGTCTCATCATTCTTTGGAGGCAGGAATGTAATGCCATGATGGTATCTCTTCTGGCTCCTTAACTATTTCATTGTAAAGTTGGGCTAACAGCTCGTGAGACTCTGTGAAGGCATTTATCCAAATATTGGGTATTTCCATTTGCTGGTTGTTCTAAGAGCCAAACGCAACTGTTCAACTGTTATATTTTCCCATATTTGTTCCTCAAGGTGAGCTGTATCTTTCCTTTGTCTTTCTATTCATGGGGCATATATATTATGGAGTTTTTCTTCGGCCCAGATCTTTTCCCAGAGTTCTTGCACTTCCTCCTTGAGTGGTATTGATTTAGCAGTTATTGTTGACTTGCCAATTTTTCTGTAGAAGTTTCTTTGGCTGTTTTTGAACATATTATTGTCCTTATAGAATCTATATCGTTTTTCAAAGCGCCTTACACGAGCAGCTTTGCCCGACACTTTTTGCTTGATTATTTCTATCAGCATGTCTATGTCATTTGTTAATTTTATACTCTATTTTCTTTTCAATTTTCTAAGTTTAGTTTGTTTAACATGTTCACCTACTTTGTAGTTTGTTAAAATTTCTGTCAGATAGGAGAAGGTTTATTTGGCGATTGATGTTCTCTTGCCAAGAAGATTTCTTGTGGGAATTCCTTTGTTTTTTTTAATTTTCACTCCACATATGTGAGTGGTGACTTTAACCGATGCATAATAGAGATGATTTAGATCAGTAATGTTTAGTTTGTTTGTGATGATAATGTTTTTAAGAATTATGTTAGTCTTGTGTTTTATCTTTTGGTTCTCTTTGGAGTTCTGGATCTTAGAGAGAGTGTCTTGTTCCCCCATGTCAGATTCTTTCATTTTCATCCATTCGATCATAATTTCATCCTTCAAGGTGGTAAGTTCATTCTCATTCATTTCTTTATCATTTGCGATCTCATAGTTTTCATTTTGAGTTTCATCTTGAGCATGCACTCCCTCCACTTTTTCGATCCTTTCTTTAATTTGTTCTGTTGTCAGTGATTCCGCCCCAACCCTGGCATTCGAAGTGTTACAATTTACCTCGTTTTCACTGACACATGTTTCATTTTCCCTTCGCTGACATTGTGCTAAAAGCTTGATCTGATCAATTTCTATATCAGTTAGCAACTTTTTTTTTAACAATATTTCTTCGTATATTGGCTAGTTTGTTACTGTCAATATAGCCTCTGTTTTCGGGATGTTTCCTTTTCCAGTTGATATATGTCTGTATATATGTCTGTATATGTCTGTATATATGTTCTGTATTCGATCTATTTGATGGGTTGTACATGGCAGTGTAGAAAGCCACAAAGACTTCTTTATTGTCTTCCCTTGACCATTTTTATATCTTTTTCTTTGGATTTCTTGGTGGTGAGCATGGAGGGCTAACAGTAGGAGTATTCCGTTTATGGGAGGTGTCCAGCTCCGAAGCGATGGGAAGGTTTGAACGATTAGCTGATTTTTCGACCCCAGTCTGGTTCCTCTCTGAGGGACACGGCCCTTTTTGACCCGGGTGACGGCCGATCCGATATGAGATTTTATCGTTTGACATTTACTTTATTTTATCGCGTTTTATCCTTAACCGCCAAGGGGTAATAATTTCGTGTTACAACTTCTAGGACGAGTGTCAACGAAGACTAGAGGGGTCGTCCTCTCCTAGAAACACGGCTATTCCCCGCCGGCCTCCATCCCGGTATTTCTTGGTCACGGGGCTTTCTTTTTTTGTTGTTTTTTAAATTGTTATTATCATGAGTGGTTCCTTAATGTGAGCATTGCGTAGATTAAGAATGAAATTATTATTAAGAATATAATATACTTTTCATTGAAGTTGCCTGTTATTGTTGTTGGCTATGTCGGTGGTGGTGCTGGGGCTTTTTATTTTGTTGGTGGGGAAGGGGAGAGGCAGCAGTGCCATAGTCGTTGACGTTTGACCGGTCACTATGTCAGTCTATTTATGTCTTTTGCTAGCCTCTCCTTTGTCTAGTGATATCGCCACCTTCCCCTTTCTTAAGTTAACAGAAGATAGTGGGGGAATAGTGGGAATTATTATTGTTCTTTGAGTCTCAGTCATTGATGTTATTTAACTGGAAAGTTTGTTGAAATGAATATCAAGCCACTACCTGCAGCCTCAGATATTCAGGACGTATCGGAGGGTTCTTGCTGTTCCCAGCAAGCATGCCTTTTGAAGTGTTCCAAAAAGCGGGGTGGGACCAATTTTCTTTTACCATCTTTGGAAACTCTTTGAGAGAGTACCTAGTGCGCCGATGACAATCGGGACCACTTTGACTTCATGGCAGTTCCAAATCCTTTTTACCTCCCACTTTAAGTCCTGGTATCGATTAATTTTCTCCATCTCCTTCTCTTGCACTCTCGTATCGAATGGTCAGGCTACATCCACAATCAGGCACGATCTTTTTCCCTTGTCCCAAACCCCCAGGTCAGGTCTATTGTGTTCCAGTTTCTTGTCCGCTGTATCCTAAAATCCGACAGCACCTTCACCTGATTGTTTTCCATCAGCGACTCTGGCTTATGCTCATACCACTTCTCAGAATGTGGTAAAGTGTTTACTTTGCATAGGTGCCAGTGGATCACCCTGCCCATCACATCATGTCTCCAGCCTTTATAGTGAGTCTGGGCTAGATGATTACACTCGGATACAATGTGAGCCACAGTCTCCTCTCTCTCTCCACAGATCCTGCACAGTGGGTTAGCCTCCTCCTTGTAAATATGGTGTTTCAGCCACTTAGTTTTGAGGGGCTGCTCTTGCGCAGCCATTAGCATTCCTTCTGTAGCCTTTTTAAGGTCTCCTCTTTTCAACCAGTTTCATGTCTGTGTATCTCTAAATCCATAAGTTGGATCAAGTTTCGAACTGTATCGATCTGGCCCGACTCTGGAATCAAATGTTCGTCGGACCTCTGCTGTGGTAATGACAGAATAAACCTGTAAAGCTACTCAATAAACGAGCGCCACTACTCAATAAACGTAAGGAAGGTAAAACACATCGTCCTGTTTTTATTATTAGTATTATTATTATTATTATTATTATTATTATTATTATTACAGTTGCATTTATCTTGCTTTATGTTCATACGAGTTATCACCAAATCATATCCAGTGACCTCATGAGACAACAAGGTCAGCCATGTTCAAGAAAGAACATACATATACACACATGCATCTTTAGGTATTTAGACTTGTGATGTAGTTATATTGACAGAATCTTCCTTAGTATATGGGCAGTTCCAATTAGTACTATCTTTGTATTTCTCCTATACGCGGGTTTACTGGGATTTGCGATATGTAATCATTAGACCCGTTAGGTATCATTCCTAGAGCGCCTACAACCACTGGTATTGTTTTAGTTCTCAATTTCCACATTTTCCCAATTCTATCTCCAGGTCCTTATACTTGCTCAATTTTTCAAATGTTTTTATAGATACATTCTTGTCTATTAGAACGGACATATCAATTAGAAGGCATACCCTCTTTTTAAAGTCCTTCAGTATTATATCAGGTCTATTTGCATTTATGTTTTGGTCTGTTTGGATGCTAAAGTTCCACAAGAGATGTGATCTTCTTCAAGTATGGGAGGTGGTTGATGCTACCACCAATTCTTTTGATGGGGCAGGTCAAAATGCTTACACATTATCCAATGTATGTATTGTGCAGCTCTGTCATGCCTGTTTAGCTATTCGGTTGGAGCTATAGGACTGCTCATTGAAATTATATGATCAATGCTCTCAGGTTGTTTTTTTACATACACGGCATAATGGGTTACATCCATTCTTTTATTATGTTGGCTTGGTAATTTTTTGTTGGCAGACACTGATCTTGTGCTGTATAATCAGTCCTTCAGTCTCCGATTTCAGTCCAGAGGATGTCAACCAGTGATGGGTTAAAGTTTTGTCAACATCAGGATTGTTAGCTCTTTCTGGGTATTTTCCATACAGAGGCTTTTCTTGCCATTTCTTAGCCAGTTTCTGTAGCAGTTCTTTCTTTGCAGTTACTTTTACCTGCTTTGCTTTTTCTGTGTATACCATTTCAGCAATAAATGAGACTTCTGGAATTTGTAGTCCATTACTTTATCTTTGTGCATCTTTTGTAATGGAGTATGATCTTTTGATGCTTTCGTGTTTCGAGTTTAATCATCCAATCATGTGATTCCCTTAGATATGTAGATAATCCAATTGTTGCAGTTTTCAACGCAATAACTAACTGGAATAACCCACGACCTTCTTATTTCATAGAGAGATATATATCTGTATATATCTGTATCTGCCTTAGGGTGATGCATTCTGTGCATGGTTAAGAATTTTCTACTTTTTGTATCGAGCCTACGGATTTCTGTGCTTGACCAGTTGATGACATTGTAACTGTAGGTTACTATTGGTATGGCAAGCGTGTTCTTGGCATCGATCCTATTCCTTGCATTCAATTCCGTTCTTAAGATTGCTCTTACTTTGCGGTAACATTCCTTCCTTATCCTATCCCTCATTGTCGAGTGATTGTTTCCGTCTCCTTCACAAACACCTAGATATTTGTAAGTTTCCTCTTGATCAAGTTCTCTTATCACATTCCCCCGATCAAGATTAATGTCTGAACTTTTCAGCAGCTTTCCTCTGGTGAACGTTGCTTTGGCGCATTTATCTCGTCCAAACTCCATTTTAATGTCATCACTGAACTGCTTCACAGTGGATAATAGCCCTTGCAATTGTTCATCATTAATTGCAAATAGTTTCAGGTCATCCTTGTAGAACTAATTAATGGTTTTGTCATAGACTTTATATCCATGTTTTGTTTCATTGAGCATTTTACTTAATGGTATAAGTGCGATGCAGAATAAAATAAAAGTGGTGATAAAGAGTCACCCTGAAAAATCCAGAATTAATATTAACTTCTCCAGCTTCTAGTGATTTTTTCTTACTATTCAAAAGGAGTGTCGTTTTCCATGTCTTCATACTGAATGACAGGAACCTCCTGACAATAGGAGATATTTTGAAAATCTCTAAACATTTTTTAATCCAACTGTGTGGCAAACTATCGAATGCTTTTTTATAATCTATCCAAGCAATTGATAGATTTTTGTGTCTATTATGAGAATCTTCCAGTATCATTTTGTTAACCAAAAGCTGATCCTTACAGCCATATGAGCCTCGTTTTCACCCTTTCTGCTCATTGGGAAATAGGTCATTTGTTATCAGGTGGTCATATGTATATTCAGTTAGGACTGATGTTAAAATATTATACATTGTGGTCAAGCAAGTTATCGGTCTGTAATGTTTGGGATTGTTTGTCTCATCATTCTTTGGAGGCAGGAATGTAATGCCATGATGGTATCTCTTCTGGCTCCTTAACTATTTCATTGTAAAGTTGGGCTAACAGCTCGTGAGACTCTGTGAAGGCATTTATCCAAATATTGGGTATTTCCATTTGCTGGTTGTTCTAAGAGCCAAACGCAACTGTTCAACTGTTATATTTTCCCATATTTGTTCCTCAAGGTGAGCTGTATCTTTCCTTTGTCTTTCTATTCATGGGGCATATATATTATGGAGTTTTTCTTCGGCCCAGATCTTTTCCCAGAGTTCTTGCACTTCCTCCTTGAGTGGTATTGATTTAGCAGTTATTGTTGACTTGCCAATTTTTCTGTAGAAGTTTCTTTGGCTGTTTTTGAACATATTATTGTCCTTATAGAATCTATATCGTTTTTCAAAGCGCCTTACACGAGCAGCTTTGCCCGACACTTTTTGCTTGATTATTTCTATCAGCATGTCTATGTCATTTGTTAATTTTATACTCTATTTTCTTTTCAATTTTCTAAGTTTAGTTTGTTTAACATGTTCACCTACTTTGTAGTTTGTTAAAATTTCTGTCAGATAGGAGAAGGTTTATTTGGCGATTGATGTTCTCTTGCCAAGAAGATTTCTTGTGGGAATTCCTTTGTTTTTTTTAATTTTCACTCCACATATGTGAGTGGTGACTTTAACCGATGCATAATAGAGATGATTTAGATCAGTAATGTTTAGTTTGTTTGTGATGATAATGTTTTTAAGAATTATGTTAGTCTTGTGTTTTATCTTTTGGTTCTCTTTGGAGTTCTGGATCTTAGAGAGAGTGTCTTGTTCCCCCATGTCAGATTCTTTCATTTTCATCCATTCGATCATAATTTCATCCTTCAAGGTGGTAAGTTCATTCTCATTCATTTCTTTATCATTTGCGATCTCATAGTTTTCATTTTGAGTTTCATCTTGAGCATGCACTCCCTCCACTTTTTCGATCCTTTCTTTAATTTGTTCTGTTGTCAGTGATTCCGCCCCAACCCTGGCATTCGAAGTGTTACAATTTACCTCGTTTTCACTGACACATGTTTCATTTTCCCTTCGCTGACATTGTGCTAAAAGCTTGATCTGATCAATTTCTATATCAGTTAGCAACTTTTTTTTTAACAATATTTCTTCGTATATTGGCTAGTTTGTTACTGTCAATATAGCCTCTGTTTTCGGGATGTTTCCTTTTCCAGTTGATATATGTCTGTATATATGTCTGTATATGTCTGTATATATGTTCTGTATTCGATCTATTTGATGGGTTGTACATGGCAGTGTAGAAAGCCACAAAGACTTCTTTATTGTCTTCCCTTGACCATTTTTATATCTTTTTCTTTGGATTTCTTGGTGGTGAGCATGGAGGGCTAACAGTAGGAGTATTCCGTTTATGGGAGGTGTCCAGCTCCGAAGCGATGGGAAGGTTTGAACGATTAGCTGATTTTTCGACCCCAGTCTGGTTCCTCTCTGAGGGACACGGCCCTTTTTGACCCGGGTGACGGCCGATCCGATATGAGATTTTATCGTTTGACATTTACTTTATTTTATCGCGTTTTATCCTTAACCGCCAAGGGGTAATAATTTCGTGTTACAACTTCTAGGACGAGTGTCAACGAAGACTAGAGGGGTCGTCCTCTCCTAGAAACACGGCTATTCCCCGCCGGCCTCCATCCCGGTATTTCTTGGTCACGGGGCTTTCTTTTTTTGTTGTTTTTTAAATTGTTATTATCATGAGTGGTTCCTTAATGTGAGCATTGCGTAGATTAAGAATGAAATTATTATTAAGAATATAATATACTTTTCGTTGAAGTTGCCTGTTATTGTTGTTGGCTATGTCGGTGGTGGTGCTGGGGCTTTTTATTTTGTTGGTGGGGAAGGGGAGAGGCAGCAGTGCCATAGTCGTTGACGTTTGACCGGTCACTATGTCAGTCTATTTATGTCTTTTGCTAGCCTCTCCTTTGTCTAGTGATATCGCCACCTTCCCCTTTCTTAAGTTAACAGAAGATAGTGGGGGAATAGTGGGAATTATTATTGTTCTTTGAGTCTCAGTCATTGATGTTATTTAACTGGAAAGTTTGTTGAAATGAATATCAAGCCACTACCTGCAGCCTCAGATATTCAGGACGTATCGGAGGGTTCTTGCTGTTCCCAGCAAGCATGCCTTTTGAAGTGTTCCAAAAAGCGGGGTGGGACCAATTTTCTTTTACCATCTTTGGAAACTCTTTGAGAGAGTACCTAGTGCGCCGATGACAATCGGGACCACTTTGACTTCATGGCAGTTCCAAATCCTTTTTACCTCCCACTTTAAGTCCTGGTATCGATTAATTTTCTCCATCTCCTTCTCTTGCACTCTCGTATCGAATGGTCAGGCTACATCCACAATCAGGCACGATCTTTTTCCCTTGTCCCAAACCCCCAGGTCAGGTCTATTGTGTTCCAGTTTCTTGTCCGCTGTATCCTAAAATCCGACAGCACCTTCACCTGATTGTTTTCCATCAGCGACTCTGGCTTATGCTCATACCACTTCTCAGAATGTGGTAAAGTGTTTACTTTGCATAGGTGCCAGTGGATCACCCTGCCCATCACATCATGTCTCCAGCCTTTATAGTGAGTCTGGGCTAGATGATTACACTCGGATACAATGTGAGCCACAGTCTCCTCTCTCTCTCCACAGATCCTGCACAGTGGGTTAGCCTCCTCCTTGTAAATATGGTGTTTCAGCCACTTAGTTTTGAGGGGATGCTCTTGCGCAGCCATTAGCATTCCTTCTGTAGCCTTTTTAAGGTCTCCTCTTTTCAACCAGTTTCATGTCTGTGTATCTCTAAATCCAGTTTTCTCAAAGAAGGTACTATGAAGGGATTTTTCATGAAGGTTGCTCTTTCTCCTTGTTGTTATTTCCTCCTTGGACATCCCCTGGTCTATTGTCCGCTCCTTCAGTACAATTCTGAGCATTGGCTCCCTCCCTACTATCAGTCACGTATTTGTCTAGGTTATTTTTCTCCATCTGAACACAGTCCTCTATGCTGATAAGACCTCTTCCAACTTCAGATCTCCTTAAGTAGAGTCTATCGACATCACTCCTTTTGTGGAACATGTTGTAGATAGTCAATAGCTTCCTAGTCTTCCTATCCATTTCTTTTTGTTTAGCAACATTCCATCTCAGAATTCCCGCACTGTACATAATAATACACACAGCTCGGGAATTTACTGCACTTATGGCATTCCTACTGTTCAGATCTGACTTTAATACGCTGCTTACACTCCGAATGTATTCAGATCTTATCAATTCCTTCATTTTTTTTGTTCTTTATGTCATCAGCCTCCAGAACACCTAAATATTTGTATCCATCTTCAGCATCAATTTCCTTTATAATCTCACCTGTTGGTACCTAGATTCCGTTGTTTCTGCTCAATGTACCCCTCTTCATCACAAGGATTCCACACTTACTAATACCAAATTGCATACATATATCATTTATCAATTATTACTATTATTATTATTATTATTGAATTCCATGGTTGACGGAGGCTCGGCTCTGTAAGGTATTCTAAATTTTGACCGCTATAACAATTGTAAATTGTTTAAAACTTTAACCAAATGGTAGACAAAAACACCCTCCTCCTCGTGAGAAGGGTCTTTCTGCCCGTTATTTGGCCCTTCGGGCTTAAATAACCGCTTATTGGGGTTTTGTGCCCAATATTTATTTTAAACAAAAAAAAAACATGGCTACGAAAAAGAATTTTCATAGGTCACTCCCACTCATTCCGTCTTCTTCTTCCTCAATCGTCACTACAGCAGAGAGAAGATTGTCTCTCTCCCTCCCTTCTCTAAATGTGTCTCTCTCCCTCCCTTCGCAAGCGACGCCAGTAAAGAAAAATCACGAACAAAGCATAGAAAATTTCTCCACGAGGACGACAACGACGAAAAAGGTGTGCTGTAAATACGAAAACCCATTTCATTCGTCTGACGTCATGAATAATAGCAGTAGCAGCCGTAATATCAGCAGCAGCAGCAACAGTGACAAGGAAAACAACAGTAGCAGCCGAAACAACACCAGCAGCAGCATAAACAACAACAGCATTAGCAGCAACAGCAACAACAACAGCATCAGCAGCAACAACAACAACAACCACAGCAACAGCAGCGGCGGCAGTAGTCGTAGTAGCTGCAGCAACAACAAAAGTAACAGCAGCTCTGACGACATCAACAACAACAGCAGCAAAGAAAAACCAATCACGTTTGCAGGTATCGCAAAGAACCTGGAAACCATCCTCATAAGAAATGAGGAATTAGAGGAAGCGAAGAAGATGGTGACGAAAACCAGACACCGAGCAATCTGCAAGGCAGCCGAGAAATATTTCGAAACCCAACAGCATTGTACAGTCACGTACCGTACGGTAAGCACAACATCCCGTAGGGTTGAAAGAGCCACAGAGGCTCAAATACAAAAAGCCTTAGGGTCTGTGTGGCAGCGGAAAACGCATATCACCCGAGGCAAGAAATATGCCACCGTAGACGTGCTTTTTGTCACACCCCAGGAGGCAAAGGCTCAATCCTTAGTGACCCTAAGGAGCGAGGAAATGGTGTTGGTGCCCTCCTACTGCGGGCAAAACATTGAGAGGGTCAAAATGACCCACGTCCCCCCCCCCCCCCCCCGGGATGGCCCCTTATTGGCTTGCCGCGTTTGTCCTCGTCGGAATCGAGGACAAAACAACTGTACTGCAAGTACAGAAAAGTTTAAGAGAAGATCGGGTCGGCACCTCCATTGAGATGTTAATCCAAACCAACCAAGAGTGCATCGAAGCTATCCCGGATGTGATAGACTTCGATAACGGCACTCAACTGCCCATAAGTGTTGAGTGCAAACGCCCGAAATGCTTTCGCTGTGGATCGAAGACTCACCTCAGGGCCTTCTGCAACGAGAAGACCTTGAGGAAGGAGAAAACCCCCCTCCTTCCGATACCGGCTCCACTGCTACCAGCAACAGGACATGCGGCAACCAGGAACGATAGGTCCGTGGCACCCATAGCCACGCCACGGAAATCAAGAACAGCAGCAGCAGTGGAATTATTACCAACAACAACAGTAATACCAACTGCAACTCCAACAGAGACTCCACTGCAAACATCACCAACAACAACAAGTGAAAGAGTGGGGCTGGTACCCCTCCCCGACCTCACAGAATCAGACATGGAGTGTGAGGTGGGAGAGGGATGGCAAAAGGTCGCAAGAAGGCACAAACGCAGAAGCAGCGCATCGTCGCCTTCGAAAAGGGAAGAAAGAAATGAAAAAAGGGTAAAGGCTACTGCAAAGAGACTCACAGCAGCAACACCACCAACACCATCACCATCCACACTAGCACCACCATCACCACCGGCGACAACCTCACCGCCAACAACAACAACACCTTCAACACCACCACCACAAGCACCAACATCGCAAACACAACAACAAAACACACACACCCAGCAACAACGACAAGAAAATAGCAGAACCCCACACCACCCCCACGAAAACAAATGCACGGCAATAAATACACACAACAAGAAACTAATGACTTACATAATTGAACACACAGACATTTCACAGCAGACTACATAATACCAGCACCAATCAAAACACCAACCAACATAAGACTGGTAAAAATAGCACAGAAACAATACACAAACATTAAAACGAAATTCCCCAACGTAGTTGGTGATTTCAGAGACCTAGGAGGGACTCTCAACCGAAGAGTATATTCGGACATACTCATAGAAGAGCCGACGACCAGCCGAAGGGAGGATTCAATAGTCCCTTCACCAGACGATCAAGTGAAAAGGGATGGAGAAACCATCCTTCCTCTAAAGTACGGTAAGTGGTCTTTCCCATCTATTCCACTCCATTTTAAACATGACCTCACTCAGAACAGGCAGCATAAATACGCGTGGCTTGGAGTCGTAATGGAAGCAGGGCCGCCTGCTCAACGACCTCAGGGCACTAAACATAGATGTAGTGGCCATCAGCGTGACCAGAATCTCCGAAGCATGGGCCTTAGCACCGATCTTCGGCGGCTACGATGTGTACGCAGCTCCCTGCCGTCCTGGATCGGGAGGAGGAGGTGCTGTGCTTTTTCGGAGAGGTTTTGATCTCGCCATACGGGCCATCTTCCTGGACCCAGAGGGTAAGTCGGTGGTGCTGGACGTGACCAGCGGAGACGGGCCAGCTTTCAGGCTAGTGACCGTCTATGCCCCGACAGGAGCAGGGCGACCTGATTTCTTCCGGCGTCTGGAGACCTTTCTTGGTACGTCCCGCTCTTCAGTGTTAGTGGGCGACTGGAACGGGATCTTAGATGCACGCTGGGACTGTGTGGGATTAGCGGATAGGGGTGGAGGGTGCAAGAGCCTCACCAACCTGCTCAGACGTTTTGAACTGTCTGACAGGTACCGATTGGATTTCCCGAATGTGCCAATGTGGACTTGGACAAATCGCATAGGGTCATCCAGATCATATCTAGATAGAGTATTTTGTAGGGAAATGGATAGGTCTAGCATAGGCTGTCCACAATTCAAGATAGTCAGCTACTCGGACCACAAACTCGTGATCTGTGTGCTTGACTTAGATAGGCTTCATAGACGAGGACCCGGCTACTGGAAGCTAAACGCGTCCTTACCAGCGCGCAAGGCCTACAGAGACCGGATTAGCGAACTAGTTAAGCGGGCGTTGACAGGTGCCATCGTCAACAACAACTGGGGTTTCCTCTTAAAATAGCGATTAGAATAGAATCCATTAGGTTTAGTAAGGCTTTAGCAATAGAGAAAAATAGAGCAGAGGGAGAACTAGTTAGAAAAATAAACGAGGCGCTTAGCAAAGGCATCGCGACCGACGTGCTTGCGGCGAAATTGGCCCTTGACCAATTCTTCAATGCAAAGCACGAAGGCTGCGTTGTCAGAGCTAGGGTGCGTGCTCTCAGACACGAGGGGACGAAAGCCGTTCAATGGGCCCGAGTGGTGGAGGCGCATCGTGGCAACAAAGCCACGATCCGGTCTTTGGTGGACCACGACGGGTGCATGCTACTCGATCCCGGGAAAATGTGTGAAGCTTTTCAGCGACACTTCGCTCAGCGTTTCGGGGGAAGTGGTGGGCCGGGTCGAGGGACTTTAGTGTCTACCTCGACGGACTGCCGCGGCTCTCGGCCACTGAGGCGGAGTGTTGCGAAAAGCCGATAACAGCCGCTGAAGTACGGGAGGCAATGACTGGCTGCACAAGGGGTAAATCGCCTAGTTTGGATGGTCTGCCCTATGAACTTTACGTACAGATGCCAGACTTGTTCGGAGGCCTCTTGGCGGACGTCTACTGCAACTGGCAACAGAACGGGAGAATTCCCAGCTCTGTGAGCCGAGGTCTGGTGGCACTGCTGAGAAAGGATCCGAACAAGAGGGATAACATAGATAATTTCAGGCCCATAACTCTGCTAAACACAGAGTTCAAGATTTTGGCCAAGGTGCTAGCAAAAAGGTTGGCGCTTGTCGTTGGTGGTCTGGTGGGAGAGGCGCAGACACGCGCCATTCCCGACAGATCCATCCACGACAACCTCTACATCATGCGATACATCGTAGAGAGGGTAGCTAGGGAACCTGGAACGGGTGGCTCTTTGATCAATTTATATCAGTCGAAAGCTTTCGATAGGGTCGACCATCGTTATCTAGCGGCAGCCCTGAGGGCGGCTGGCTTTGGGCCCGACATCTGCTCTGTTGTGAGAGTGAACGGTCACCTTTCGGAACCGTTCAACATCATGCGCTCGGTCCGCGAAGGATGTCCCCTCTCGTCCTTCTTGAACGTATTGACTCTCGAGCCTATTACTGCACAAACTGGAGACGTTGAGGGGCGTCCCGCGCGAACTAGGATGCGGAAGATCTGTGTCAGCATATGCGGACGATGTCACCGTAGTGATGTCGAACGCCAAACATATCGAGGCGATCGGCACTACACTAAGAGAATACGAAATGGACACAGGAGCAATGATCAACCAGGAAAAGTCAGTGGTCCTGCAGCTCGGCACCTGAGAGGCAGGTCCATGCCGTCCAACAGTGTCGTCGGACGCTGGACGGACGGACCCGTTAAATTGTTTTGGGTCTGGTTCGGTCCGGATCTCCAGACGGACAAAAAGTGGGACGAGGTGACGAGCAGGGTGGCTTCTCTCACCCAGAGAGGAAGCTATCCCTGAAAGGTCGAGCGGAGGTGGCTAACGCGTGCATCGCGTCTGTCATCTGCTACCGCCTGCCCGTCGTACCTTGTCCTAAGCCTCGCCTGACTGCGCTGGAGCGTTTGCTCTTTCGCTTTTTGTGGAAGGGACGCGCTCCGATGGTCAGGCGGTCCATCTGTTGTCAACACCCGCTACGTGGAGGGCTGGGCATGCCGTGGCTGATGATGCGCAGGCACGTGCTCAGGCTACGACATCTCCACCTCTTCATCGACAGTGATCAGGTGTGGTCGCCGTTTGCTAGACACGTATTTCCCCAGCTCGTTTCCTTGACGGAGCTGCAGTCTTGGGTCAAGTGAAGACTGAGAGGCGCGCCTGGAGACTGAACTGTCTTCAGGCACTCACAGCCCTCGACCAATCGGGCAATGTGATCGGTGGAAACTCCACCTCGGCGTTCTATAGAGGATTAGTGGAGGGGAAGAGCGACGAACGTTCTTGGGGAAACTCTAGGCGTCGACGAAAATCAACTAGCCAATCTCTTCGGAAGAACTTTCGGGCCGGGGCCTATGGACAACTTCCAGAAATCTCTGGCCTGGCAGTGCTACTGAGGAGCCTTGCCAGTTTGGGATAAACTCTACAGGCATGGAGGTGTCGTCAGTCGGGCATATCCAAGATGCGCGCAGGGTGACAAAACCGTCCTGCACGCACTCGTCCAGTGTCCGAAAATTGCTGGCTTGTGGGTTTATGTCGAACACCTGCTGTCGCGTGTAGGACGGATCCGGCTATCATCTGAGTCCATCGTGAAGATTGCCCCGCCCTCCTCCTTTAGCCGGGAAGGACAGGCAGTTTTTATCTGTCTGGTGGCCATGGCGGAAGAGATAGTATGGTGGACACGTTTGAAAGGGCTGAAGACGAGCACTTACCTCTTCGGTGATGCCCTGATTGACTTTTTCAAATTTCATTTGAAAAGGAAAATCAGAGTAGAGAGGGAAGTGCTCTCCTCCCAGCATTTTGTTGAAAGATGGGTGAGAGAAGCAATACTGGCCCGAGTGAATGGGCCTACTCTGAGTATATATCTGTAAATTAAAGGTGGAAAACTGGGAGAGGGCACTTGCCTTGGTGGTCAGGGTCACTGTGGCCTTTTACTGGGCTTTCTCCACAAATGTCCCTCCGAAGTCTCCCCCCTACTGGGGAATTTTTCATTGTTATTTTTTTGTTACATCCTCTGTTTTTGTTTTTAACACGCAGAAATGCCCATTTGTACCGTCTTGTATTGTCCTGTACTGTCCTTAATGTCTACTTTATGTAAAACCTTGTGGTAATAAAGAAAACATTATTATTATTATTATTATTATTATTATTATTATTATTATTATTATTATTATTATTATCATTATATAAGGGCGGTGGATTGGCAGTATCGGTAGAGGGTCGGACACCATTCTTTGAGAGCATAGAGTTACGGATTTTTATGATCTGAGTTCAAATCTCGCCTTTCATCCTTACGGGGTCGATAAAATAAAGTACCAGTAATTTACCGGGGCCGATTTATTCGACTTTCTAGATACGTAGACAGGCACACACACGCACACAGACATATATATATATATATATATATATATATATATATATATATATATATATATATATATATATATATATATATATATATATATATATATATAAATACACTAGGATTTTTTTCATTTTGATGACTAAAAGCAAATTTTGTTTGCTTTCAAGAAACCACTGGTAAATGAAATAATTATCTTATGTTGTTTATTACATAACTAATAAGCTTCGTAACCTACATAGAGCACTCTTTTTTCCCGGACCTTTCCGACGGAATTACTTCATTTATATATATATATATATATATATAGAAGTGGTTACACAACAGTTAGTTCACCATACCGAGAACAATTGTTTCACCTTAGCGGATCCTCAGCTCGTAATGGACACGGTTATACGGAACCGTATAACCATGTCACTTACGAGCTGATGATCCACTAAGGTGAAACAATTGTTCTCGGTATGGTGAACTAACTGTTGTGTAATCACTTCTACCTAACTCGTCCCATGGACTGAGTGTTCTACGACTACGGATATTACCTTCCAGTGTTCTACCACTATATATATATATATATATATATATATATATATATATATACTTAGACATATTATATACCTAAGCGTATTATATACACAGCTATATATACAGGCATATTAAACGGGATGACAGTTTAAAATATCAAATTGCTTAAATGTGACAATGACTTCGAGGTTTTGGCCTTGTCGCTTCATCTGATTGCCCAGACATAGACACACACACAGTCTCACACACACACACACACACATATATATATATATGCATACACAAACACACATATATATATACACACACAGACACACATATACATATATATAAATATATATATATATAGACACAGACATACACACACATATACATATATATATATATATACATATACTTACACACAGACCCGCACACATATACATACATATATATATATATATATATATATATATATACAGACATATAGATATGTTATGCAGAGTATATTATGTTTTTGTAGTTCTCTGCGTATAAAGAGCTTTCTGAAGACAAACTTCGCTGCGGAAATATATTAAATACTCCAGACACATACAAAACTCTAATTGAAATTACCAGCAATCCGAATCTCTGAAAGGAAGAAAATATATTTCCGTAGATCTAGAACGTTCTATATAAAACCTATTTAAATTAATCAGATGATGTTGAGGAATTCTTTTTGTATGATTCTCTTTATAAAAATTTACGCTTTCGTAGTCGACATCATCGGCTTTTAATATTTAGATATGAATTTCTATAAACCTCTACGTTTATTTATAATAGAAGCTTTCTGATAGAAATGTTATATGAAAGTATGATTTCTTTCTGTTTTTTTCTTTCAAACAGAAAGCAATTTGTTCAAACTTTAGGCGTCCTTTAACCATGCAAATCCATCTCAAACAAAGCGTGTCAAAAAACGAACCTCATAAAGTCTTCGAAAATATTTGATCTTGAAAAATCTAAAAGTTGAAATAGAAATATTTAATTAAAGACACAATTTGTTTCCGTAATAGAAAAATGTACAATTGACTACATAACTCGTAAAGGATTTTTTTTTTCGCACGTCTCGCATTACTTTTATTCGATATACACAAAGGCAAACCTGCGCAGCTGTATATATATTTGTGTGTTTGTGTGTGCAGTTGTGATTATCTCCTGAAAGTTAGTACAATGTGAGGTAGAGATACCGTATTGAAATCTAGAGCAAAGGAAGATAACACAAAACAAAGTTTTACAATTTTACCTTTATATTTCGGCGTTGAAACCTTTTTTCGAGAACAAATTTTGTCTTATTTGTCTTACTTTACAATAGTGTTCATCTTTATCTCTACGCTGCATGCACCAGCTTCCCCAAAATATTCCCAACTCCCAAAGTTTCATATAAACTTTATAAATGAATGTGTGTAGGGGTGTATATAACTCTCTCTCTCTTTCTCTCTCTCTCTCACTCTCTCTCTCTCTCTATCTCTTTCTCTCTCTCTCTCTCTCTCTCTGTCTCTCTCTCTTTATATATATATATATATATATATATATATATATATATATATATATATATATATATATATATATATATATAGTGACAAAACATAAGTCAATTGCATGAACTCAATCCTTTATTTACTGGTATATATATTTCGATGATAGCCATTGAATGGCTATGACCTCATCAGGCAATTAGTCAGTTCTTAAATATGCCAGCTCTGTGTTTATGGTGTTGATGGTATCATATCCTTGGGGCATATAAGTTTGTTAGGGATAATTTAATGTTGTCAGCAGGAATAATCTTAATTCTCATTGGTCAGTTTGTAGATGCTAGTAGGGTTGGTATTTGACCTCAAAGAAGCAGGTGGTGTTGTAAAGTTCAAACCGTCAGGCAAGATGACAATAGTTCCATGACTGATTTTCGCAAAAAGCATTCCTGGTCAGATATATTCAATTGAGGTTTATAGTATGAAATTCGATACTACAGGTCATTCTTAAATTGAGGAATTTATGTGGGGTGGTACTACTGAAAATCATTGTTAGAGTAGAATACTAGAAAATTTACATATAAATAGACTTATGTTAGTTGACTTGCACATACACTCATCCCCACCCCCACAGACACACACACACATCCACACGTACAAATTGAGGAATTTGTGTGGGGTGGTAATACTGAAAATTATGGTTAGTGTCAAATACTTAGAAAGTTTACAAATAAAAAGACTTATGTTGCTTGACTTGTACATGCACTCACACCCACCCCCACAGACACACACACACATCTACACACACAAATCCATACAGGTGTGTATATATATGTATGTGCGCTCAAGTCATACATATATATAACAGAGGCCCCTGAATCCAAGTATAAGGCAGACATAAAACGAGGTGGGTGTTATTTTTAAAGAAAAGTAAAGTGGGTGTTTGGAAAAGTTATTGTTTAGACTAGACAAAAGTAGAGTGTGATATATATCTTCACAGGAATAGCTTGGGGGCTTTGGAGCTTAGGCGAATCCCTCAGTACAGACATATATACCCACCCACACTTTTATACCTCTGGATGCGTGTGTATGTCCTTATACACATGTGCACTCATACAAGAGAGCATATACAAATATACTCTTAAGCATACACTCGAACATTTTTCAAATGCAACCTGGGGTATTAGTATATCGTTGCGTTCACATGAGTGTGTACATTCACGTAATCCCAGTATACACACACAACGCACTCATTCATGCGTATACACACACAACGCACTCATTCATGCGTATAGGGTTAGTATCTTAGGATAATTGTTCTTCCTGTGTGGGCCACTTCCGGTGGGGGTCCTCAGGTTCAATAAACATGGTTTTGCTGACTCCTAACCAGTAGAGGATCCGGTGGACAATCCACCGTAGAGACTACAAACTATGGGTGGGTGTTTTTGCCCATTGGTCATTGGTACGGGGTCTAGGGGATCTACAGGGGAGGGGGCGGCGTTGTGGGAGGCCATAACCAGGGTTTATCCATATAGCTTGAGGAAAGTTCCCGTCCTTAGGAGTCTGCAGGCGCCGAAAAAGTCGGCCCTTCTGTTAAATAGCTTGGTTCCGCCATGAAGTATCTCGAGTGTCTCACTAAGACAGAGGTTGCAAATACCAGACCCACCTCTGTCCGGGGGAACCTTTCTAACCACAGACCAGACCAGAGAGTGCGGGGTTTTTTCAAGTTTGAGCTTCCAGATCAATTCAGAAAGGGCCGTACATCTCCTCTGTTCTATTCTGTTAAAGGAATGGCGATGGTTATACCACCTATCTTTGAAGCTCGTCGCCGTGGATCCTATGTAGTGGTGCTCCGAGTTGGGGGTTGTGACCTTGCACCTGTAGACTACGTTTTTCGTCATGCATTCATTACTAAGGGGGCATAGTGATGGGTCTCGGCAATTGCATGACTTCTTAAGCCCTTGCACATGTACCGCGTGGTTACACTCACTCGGGGTTGGCTGGGTAGCCGCCGCAATCAGGGTCGTTGGGTTCCGCTGTGCTAGTTGGGCCTGTCCGGCGTCTGGTGCGTCCCGTGTGCTGGTTCCGTTGGGTGGCTCCAGGGTTTACGGTGGTATTAGAGGCAGTGAGCCTATTCCTATTTATGCCGGCTATGTGCTGGGCTACGGAGCGCGTGGTTGAGTAGGAAAGTTTCACCGTGTGCCTATTTGTGTGTGTGTGATGAAAGCGCATGGCTTAGTGGTTAGAGCATTAGGCTTGCAATCGAAAGGTTGTGAGTTCAATTCTCGGACCGGGTGATGTGTTGTTTCCTTGAGCAAGACACTTTATTTCACGTTGCTCCAGTTTACTCAGTTGAAAATAAGTACCAGCAATAACTGGAGATTTAACCCTGCAATGGACTGGCGTCCTGTCCATGGGGGAGTATTGTAATCTCAGACGCTTCACGCCATGAAACCGTGATAAGACAGACTTTAGATATATATATGTGAGTGTGTATGTATGTATGTATGTATGTATGTATGTATGTATGTATGTATTATTAAATATTTATACTCTGCTTGGTATTGAGTACCTTACTTATCGTGGTTACCCCCGATTGAACCAGGGATAAACCTATATATATCTGTATATATATAAAAGTGTGTATGTGTGTGTGTGTGTGTGTGTGTGTCTGTGTATTACATATAGAGGCTTACATCTTACGACCGATTTTCATGAAACTTTACAGGCTCATAGAGTAGTCATTGCAGGGTCTTTTCTATATATCAGCGTATCGTTTTATTATTCCGGGCTAATTCTGCAGATAAAAATCGATAGGGGGTCACTTTTTTTTAGGTATCGAAAAATAAGATTTTTGGCTCTAGCTCCCACATTTTGCCACCGATTTCGTTTAAATTTTAAAGCAAAAAAGAATTCATCATTACATATCCTGTAATGACTTTATATTTTGCATTTGTTGTTTAGGGTCGGCGTGGCAGCCGCTTAAATATTCAAAAATACCACTTTTAGACTCAAATTTCGGCTCTAGCTCCCACATTAATCAACCTACTTTGTTCAAATTTTACACTACGCTAGATCTTATTATTTCACGTCTTAAAGTGGCTTTCCAATTTGGAATTTTTGTTCAGGAACGCCGTGGCATCAGCTTAAATATTCGAAAATACCACCTTTTCGCTCAAATTTCCGCCTTTTCGGCTCTAGCTCCCACATTTTTCACACGATTTCGTTCAAATTCGAAACTTCGGCTCCACCTCACACATAAATCAATTTATTTGGTTCAACTTTTATACTACGATAGAACCTATCATTGCACATCTTATAGTAGCTTTACACTTTGCATTTTTTTTTCAGGGACGCGACCTATCATTAGCTCCCACATTTTTCAACCGATTTCGTTCAAATTCGAAACTTCGGTTCCACCTCACACATAAATCAATTTATTTGGTTCAACTTTTATACTACGATAGAACCTATCATTGCACATCTTATAGATGGTGAAAAGTAAAACGATGGCCACTGACGTCGTCTGAGCTTTTAGTTGTGTATTTTAGAATTGATCGGTTTCCAATCAAGTAGCGTGAGGAAATTTGGCTTAATGTTAGAGATCGTTACCTCCCTCTCCCAGCATGCCACTTCGTCAGTCACCCGCGTTTCTCAGTGATAGAGGTCATCACCACCCTCCCGCGCATGGCCTGTGTGTGTGGCCATAGATGAGTCATCGAGAAGCAGTCGCAAAGATCAACAACTTTTCATCAAAGCAGATATTATTTTACCTACCTAGGCATCGCTGGGTACTACTGCTAGTATATATATATATATATATATATATATATATATATATATATATAATAATCTTTTATAGTTAAATGCATCTAAATCTGTGTCAAATACCATTTGAGATTTATACTTGTGTATACATATAGAATTAACATATCTATCGCACACATACATTCTCAGTTACATATACATCTGTATGTATGGGTCTATGTGTATGCACATGTGTTTGTATATGAAATCGACTGTGATTGAGGCTTTCGGTTCATTATAAGGTCGTAAATTCGACTATCGTCAGCTCAATGTCTCCTTAAGCAAGAAACTATATTTTCTGTTGATTTTGTCCACTCAATAGAAAATATTACTTTTACCTGTAATTCAAAAGCATTTCCCGTCACTCATTGTATTACACTGAATCTCCCTGAGAATTTTTCTAAGCGATATATGTGCGTGTCAAATCCCTAACCACTTACACTATATCATGAAACGTACCTGTAATTCGAGGTGTCATCATTGTCAGTGAATGTCTCACAGAATCTCTCTGACAATTGCTGGAATAGTACACGAGACTGTGAATTGCTCTCCATTTGGAATTTAATTTCAGGAGGATGCCATTCCATTGATGAAATAATTTGAATTCTCGTTGTCGTCGTAACAAGAGCTCTAACGTACGCTAACATACGATCTAACATACACTTACTGACTCACTCACACAAAATACGGTGATAGAATGAGACTGAGGAATTTAATACGGAGGTAGAATAAGACTGAGGTATTTAATACGGAGGTAGAATAAGACTGAGGTATTTAGTACAGAGGTAGAATAAGACTGAGGTATTTAATACAGAAGTAGAATAAGACTGAGGTATTTAATACGGAGGTAGAATAAGACTGAGGTATTTAATACGGAGGTAGAATAAGACTGAGGTATTTAATACGGAGGTAGAATAAGACTGAGGTATTTAATACAGAAGTAGAGTAAGACTGAGGTAGAATAAGACTGAGGTATTTAATACAGAGGTAGAATAAGACTGAGTTAGAATAAGACTGAGGTATTTAATGCGGAGGTAGAATAAGACTGAGGTATTTAAAACGGAGGTAGAATAAGACTGGGGTATTTAATACGGAGGTAGAATAAGACTCACGAATGAAGTGCTATACGTGAACTGGGAAATATGATCATACACACTCACGGTCTCCCTGAATCTCCCTGAGGTTTAGGTTAAGTGTACTGTACACGTATCTCCGCTATTTGCACCTTCATACCATCAACTGTCTATTTTTATCGAACAACTACAACACTCATCGTGGCCATCGGAACCGACGGTGGTTCAAAGCACACTCACACACTTACACACACACACACACTTACACACACACACGCACACACAGACATTCACTTACACACACACGCACACATACACTCACTCACACATTCACTCACACACATACACACACTCACTCACATACACACTCACTCACATACACACACTCACTCGCACACGTACACACTCACTCGCACACATACACACACTCACTCACACACACACATACACACACATACACACACACACACACACACACACACACACAAGTGGCGAGGTATTGAAACATTGAGATAGTGGTTGCGTGAGTGTAATGTAATTCAGCAGAAACTGAAATACTAAATATTTTACCGTAATTATAACAACATTAACAGCAATTTATAAAGCACTGTTTTCATCAGCTGGTTGTCATAGCAACATATTTTATATAAATATATAATGATGTCAGGCACAGGCTAGTTTTTAAATTAGAGGACATTTTTCTCTATTTTCGATATTTTCAACTCTCTATCGTTGTAGGATTTAAACCGCCGCCATTTGTTTTTATAAATATATATAGGTTGTAATAAAATGAAAACGAAATTTCATTTCTCACTCTTAGTACGGCACTTACTTAAATGTAAGTATGTATGTATACGTACATACATATATGTATACAGACGTACAGTAGCATGCATATATATATATATATATATATATATATATATATATATATACATACAGGTACACATACATATATAGTTTTATATTTAACTAAAAGACTTTTCAACGAATGGTAATGTACCTGGAGCAAACAATTCTCACTGAGTCATTGATGCATGCACCCTATCCCATATATCTATTTACACACACACTCACACACACATATCTATATAGATACATATATATATATATATATATATACAGGGTGGGCCAGAGTTCATGACTCGCTTCTTATATCTCTTAATACGCCTCACAGGTTTTTTTTTTTTTTTTTTTTCTAAATTTAATTAACCACCCCACATACTTTGTAAAGCCTGGAAAAATGTGTTCAATGTATGAGAATATTTGTTTTATAACATTGTGTATTGAAAGATCGGCAAATAATCAAGTGAGTCATGAATTCTGGCACACCCTGAATATATATATATATATATATATATATATATATATATATATATATATATATATATATATATATATATATATATATATATATATATATATATATATATATATATATATATATATATATATATTTATATATATAAATGTAATCTGAGTTTTTCGAATAATAATAATAATATTCGATTTGTTTGCAATTATACAAAGAGCCTCATTTTTAAAGCCATGTCAGTAGAATGAGCCCTTCATTCTTGCTATTGTGATGGCATGTAAACAAAACAGCAGACACTAATGTTTCTCGCTCTCACCAATTTATATATATATATATATATATATATATATATATATATATATATAAATGAAGTATTTCCGTAGGAAAGGTAAAGGAAAAGAGAGTGCTCTATGTAGGCTACAGAGCTTTTTAGTTATGAAATAAACAACATAACATAATTATTACATTTACCAATGGTTTCTTGAAGACAGATACTTTTGTCTGTCATCATTCATCAGAAGAAATATTTATTATATATATAATCTATTTTTAGAAACGTTGAGCGAATATGTATTCATTGAAAATTTAGAAGCTTATAGTATTTATTTTTATCATGAAAAGATTGTCTAATAAATTAGGTATAAATGGCCCTGGTCGGAAACAAACTTGACTGCGTTGCCCCTGGGACGCTGTCAACTATTTCTATGAAGAGGTAATTAGACTGAATTTGTTAGACTATTACAAAATGACCCTCCCCAAGTATAACAATATATATATATTAGTTAAAACCATGGCTTGATTGACCGCTTCCTCTTTGCACTTGCGTCCGTCAAGTGCTCTGGCCTCTTTGGTCCCACCACTGTTGATTCCTCCATAAAGTCAGAAAGACGGTGGCCCGCTTGAGGTGTGAGCGCCTTAAGGTGGGATGTCTGTTGCAGCGTGTATCTCTGGACATTCTCTGCGTTAAGGCGTTCACCGTTTTGTCCGTGGGGTACGGCTAATCCACTGCTCAAACTGGCTCATTCTCCTTTTTTTGTTTCCCCAGGACAGTCGATCTATAATTCTTGAAGCAATATTTCCTGCTTAAACTCTTAACCTGCTTAAATTATAAACATTGAATAGTAGAAAAGAATGTAATGTTATATCTGTTTTGAAATATCTCATTTGAAGGCTTTTGGAGAAAATAAGGATTGAAACGTGCTGTATATTGGGTCATTACGAACGACTATTGAATTTCTGAAATTTGTCTCGAGTAATGCTTATTGTAGAGTAAAGGCAAAGAGTAAAGACCTCTTTTGGTCACGAGTGGCCATGGGATTCCTACCTAGAATTTGGTCCTCCGAGGTACAAGTCTGGGCAAGATTATTTGTGGAATACCAGCAATCGCCCATGCATACCAGTCTCTCCTCACCTCGTCATCGATTTAAAAGGTTAAGGCCGATGAATCTTGGCACCAGAGACGTCACAACTCATTTCTACAGCTGAGTGAACTGGAGTAACGTGAAATAAAATGCCTTGGTCAAGGACACAACACGCAGCACGTTACGGGAATCGAACTCACAACCTCACGATTGCAAGCCCGACGCTCTAACCACTAACCCATGCGCTTTCAACAGTACTGTTCATAATAATGGACGAATAAATACAAAAACACCCACACACACCAATGGAATAAGGGTATAGCCTGTAATGTTTATTGATACTCATTTTACCAAACCAAAGAAGGAAAATATACCGGGTATGCTAACCAACTCAACTGCTATTTCTAGCAAGGTGGGAGACGACCATAAGGAATTCTCTCTGCGCTGTCAGCGATGTTCGTATTTGGTGGTCAGCGTCTCCGTGTAAACGAACGCTGATTTAAACACACACGCACACGTACGTACACGTGCACTTGTCTGTTTTCCTTTTCCATCTTTCCCACAAACATCATCTCTCTTCCCTCTGTTTCTAACATTCGATGAAGTATTACAGTCCAAAACATAACATTTTATTCTTTTCCTGGCTGAAATAATAATAAAATTTAAATTTTGTTGATGCTGTTTTTCTCCTACAATGTTCTTTATGTTGAGTCTTACGATAATAACGGTTCAGTACTATATGAACACGCCAGACAACAACATGACGGTAACATAGACAACATAGAAATTAAAATAAATCTAAACATAGAAATGACCCAACAGGTGGTCAAATCAGGAAAGCGAGCGAAATAGAGCTTAGAAAGCTAAAGTTAAACAGAAAAAAATGAATGGAATAACAACAACAACCATACCCAAACAAACAATACTGACTTAAGAGAAATATGAATAGATAAATAAATAAATATATATGTACACAAGTACAATAAAAACAAGCACATAAAAACACACACTAATAAACAAAGATAGAATAACACAAACGCGAACACACGTCCCAAACACTATACACACACGCAAACGCATGCGCAGAGACGGAGGAGACAAAAATAAATAAATAAATAAATAAATAAATAGATAAAATAATAATTGTTTCTACTTTAGGCACAAGGCCAGCAATTACCCAGTGCATTACTGGTACTTTATTTTACCGATCCCGTAAGGATGAAAGACAAAGTCAAAATAATAATGGCATAGACATTACAGTATAATACAATACAATAGGGCGAAACATGATAATAGTACGACTGATAACGTTGCAGATGTGCAACGAAAGAACTTTGTTAGACTATATT